>CM039665.1:26931687-27122199 GCA_022405105.1 Aristolochia contorta | reverse complement strand
GGAATATGAACAAAAAAATGGAAATAATGATATTGTAGGGAATGTGAAGAAAATTTTTGCGTGATGTATTGTAATGGAATAACACATAAAATTTGGATTAAGGGTTGTAGTAAGGGAACATGAAGAAAAATTAGGCTTGAAAGCTATAGCAAGAAAAAATTAAGAGAAATTTGGAATTAATGCTATAATAGGGGAAAATAAAGAAAAATTTCAAATGCAGGTCATAATAAAGGAATATGTAGAAAAACTTCAATAGAAGGGTATAGTAAGGGAATATGAAGAAAAATTTGAAACACAGGCTATATAAGGAATATGACGAAAAAGTTAGCATGAAGGCTACAACTAGGTAATATGTTGTAAAATTTGCACAGATGGCAATGGTAGGGAAATAAAAAGAAATTTTTTAACTATAAGCCAAAGTAAGGGAATAAGCAGATTTTAATGAAATGCTTTAGGATAAAAATATGAAGAAATATTTTGATTGAACGCTAGAGTCAGGGAATTTGAGGAAGAATTTAAAATAAACGGTACAACAATAAATATCAATGAAAGTTTAGGTTGAAGACTATAAAGTTAGGGAATTTAAAGAAAAACATGAAAAGGAGGCTACAATAACGGAATATGAAGAAAATTTATAATGGATCTCTATAGTAGGGGAATATGAAGAAAGAATATGGAAAAAATACTATTGGAATGAATATGAAGAAGGTTTGTCATGAAGACTATAGTTTGAAACTATGAAGAAGTATTTGGACTCAAGGTTATAGTAAGAGATTATGAGGAAATATATGGATTGATGGTCATAGTAATGGAATATGAAAAAAACTTTGGACTTAAGGCTATAATAAGGGAATATGAAGAAAAAAATTGAGTGAAGGATGTAGAAAGGGATTATGAAGAATTTTTTTATGAATTTTATAGCAAGGAAGAAAACTCCATATAGAAAGCTATAGTAAGGGGTTATAAAAAAAATTGACAAAAAGTTATAGTAAGGTAATATAATGAAAAAAAATTTATAATAAGGAAATATGGAGAAAAATTTAGACTGAAGGTGATAGTAAGTGAATATAAACAGAAAAAATTGGATAGAAGATTATAATAAAAGATTATGAAGAAAATATTTTTTGATGGTTATAATAAGAGAATTCGAAGAAAACTGCTGAAAGAAGGCTAGTATGAGAGTACGAAGAAAACTTTTGACGGAAAGCTATAGGCCCGGTTTGGCGGCTCCGCACCTAAAATTTATGTTTGGATGCATCTCCTCCATCATAAAGTTTGCTTTGAAGGAGTTAAAATCTGTCGCTTTGGAAGAGCCAAAAATAAGACTCTTCCAAAGAGACGAAAACGTCTCTTGTGTGGAGTCAATCGAACATGATTTTTAGGCTTGGCAACATATTTCTGACGTTACTCTTACAAAATCTTCTTTTCCTTACCTCCCCTAATTAATCGCCCCGAATCGTGTATCTCCTCTTCCCGCTTTCTCCAAAAAACTAGTCTCGTGCTTATTTCTGTCTTCCTGCTTCCTCCAAAAAACTAGTCTCGCCTGTATTTTTGTCTTCCCGCTTCAATCTCCCTATATCGATCTTCTTAGCGCTCCTCTCCCTTTTAGTTTCGCAATCGTCACAGCCAATCTTCAGCTTGAAGCAGTTTATCCGGTGAGTGCTTTTTCATATGTGTCCCCTTAAAAGGTCTTAAAGTTTTGATTTTTTATATGTACTCAGATTCTTGTGAGTTGTTTAATGGTTTTCTGGTTTTCTTTTTCGATTTTGAAAGGAATTTTGTGTTTGCATTATTGAACCTTTTTGCCATGAGGCAAACACCTTATTTGAACATGGGTTGCCAAATGCTCGGCCAGCTAAAGAAGGCAACCCACCAACTCTTCATTGAGTGGGTTACCGATTGCTTTTTTGGTATATGATTTTAATATGACTGATGTTTTACACATTGATTTCTACTATCAGTCTACCCCACCAAGAGAAGGTAACCCACTTACGCATCATTGCGTGGGTTACTGATCCCTCGGTAAAGTAGATTTTTTAGCTTGTATTATTTTATTTATTGAAAAAACACTTTAGAAACTAACTTACGATTTTTTATGTTCTCAAATGTGGAGTATATTAAATTTTGGATCTCTGTTTAATGTCTAATACTAATGTCTAATACTGAGATATTGTATATGTGTTTTCCAATGCCTCATGCCATTGCATGTCGATTTAATATAGCTAGAGAGTGGTTTAGTCATAGTTTTTTTCTTCAATAATCTTAATTTTGAATTATAAATATGACATTTTTTATTTTCTTATGTTTCTAACTTGCCTAAATTAATAAGAATATTAGTATTGTTTTGACCATTGTTTAAATTTTAAATATGGATTCCTTTATCATCAGATTGTTTGGAAAAAAAAAAAAGCAATGGAAGCTAGCGCAAACGATGAGAAACAAAAAAAATTCAATTGGCATCAAACAACACATAAATTGTTTATCTCTCTATCCTTGGAAGAAGTTAAAAAGGGAAACAGGCCAGGAACCCACTTAAACAAAGCAGGTTGGGAAAACGTAATTTCAGGATTTAGCAAAGCCCGTTATAAATTAGAAAAAAACAAGTGAAAAACCATTGGGACAAAACAAAAGGAGATTGCAAAGTATGGACAAAGTTGATGGATAAAAGGAGCGGATTAAGATGGGATGCTGAGAAAGGAACAACGATAGGTGATGATGACTTCTGGAAATTATTTATAGAGGTAACATACAAATCTATTTCTTAGGATTGTATTTCTTATTTCTACCTATTGTCAAGATTAATGATTTATCAATTCTTAAACAGATGCATAAAGATGCTGAGAAATTTAGGCATAAGGGACTAGAGTATGCAGATGATTGTGACATATTATTTGGAGTGATCACTGCTAGAGGAGCCAGTGTTATTACACCTAACACTATTGATTCTGAGCCAATTAAGGAACCAACATCAGCCATAGATCTCAATGAAGATGCTCCAGATGGTGACAGTCTTTTTTCTAGTGACCGTCCTCGTTCTATCATTGACAATGAGATGCTTTGGTGTGTTGAAAAAAAGATTTCCAATTCTCAATAAAATGCCTCCGTATCCTTTACCTACTCAGACAAAAATTATCATAGCTTCAATGGTGATTCATAACTTCGTTAGGCAAGAAGATAAAGCTGATCGATTGTGGAATAAATTTGCTGAAGAATATCAAGTTTTTCCAGGCGACCAAGGAAGTGATGCTACAAACATTTTTGGAAATAATGATTCTAAAAGTTGGATGAATGATTTCCGAGCTAAAGTTGCAAACGATATAGGAACACATTTGGGACTTGTTGATTAAGTCATCACATATATGTTTGGTGATTTATGGTTTATAATAGTTATATATTTAATGTAATTTAAATATTTATTTTTTGAGGATTTTCAATATTATTTTGTTTATTAAATGATATGTACAGGTATATCTTTTATGTATGTTTGTATACTATGTGCATATTTTGCTAGTGGGTGAAGATCATAATATAATTTTACAATACCAGATATTTTGTAATATATTAGTTTTTATTATCAAAATAATTAATGTTTCAAATGTAAATTTTACAAAAAACCCTTGTAGTTAATTTAAGATATCTCGGTCTTACTTATGAAACAATCATTTCTGCAGCTATTTGTCTTTCAAAAATGATTAATGAATTTTTTATAAATAAAATTAAATTAATTAGTAATTATTGTTTATTATATAGTTATATATAATTTAAAAAGTTTATAAATATTTTTAACTCTAAACTATTATTAGATTTATTTTATTTAATAATATTATATTATTTATTTTATTAAAGTATTATATTACTTATTTATATATAAGGGTATTATTGTCTTTATATATTTAAAAGTTGCTTTTAAGATTTTTGTTGCCAAACGTAATTAAGGGCTTCTCTATTTACTAGTGCTGATTTTGTAAATCGTTGCCAAACGTCATCTCCTTTATTAAAGAGTTCTTTTTCTTAAAGAACTCTTTTAAAAAGTTAATTTGAAAAAACCTTTCATCAGAGAGCGTTGCCAAACGCTGCCATAGTATGGAATTACGAAGGAAAATTTGGACTAAAAGCCTTAGAAACCAAAATATTATAAATAATTTGGATTGGAGGCTATAATAAGGAATATGAAGAAAAAATTGGAATGGAAGTGAAAGTAAAGGGATATGAAGAAATTTTTTGACTTTATGCTAAAATAGCGGAATACAAAAAAAGAATTTCTAATAGAGGTAAGGGAATATAATAAAAAAAATTTCGATAGAAGGGTATAGTAACGAAACAATCTGGATTGCCAAATCCACTTTGTGGAATGAAAAGCGGCTGCAAATTCGAAAATCTTGTTCGGATACAACTCCTTCATGATAAAGTCCGCTTTGGTAGGGGAGTTTTTCGGCGCTTTGGAAGAGCCCCAAAACGAATTAGCTCCTGCTATTCTTGCATTTTGTTTTAATTTCTAGGACATGGTGTTTTAGTTTCTTTTTTACCATCCCGGACACTCCGACGAGCTTTCATTTGTTTTCACATGAATTAATTACCAATCATTGCGCGAACGATTGTGACAGTAACGTCCTCTATACATTTCCATTCCAACGCAGACTGCACCGGTTTACTGTCTTCTTTTTTAGCACCTAGAGCATATACAACCGTTGTTGATTACTGTGACCTCTCAGCAGGAATGAAGGCTCTTCTCCATGACTGCTGTCCATTCCAGAATAATAGAATTCACTTCTTCCGGCTTCTCATCGTGGGGGCAATGGCCTGAAACGATCATAACATCAGAGCCAAAGACACAAGTTAGAGATCGCTAAACCAGAGTTCGATTAACATGCTCACCAGCATCCAGTTCTTTGACGACGATGCCATTGCAATGCTCCCTAAGCATGGATATTCTTGACTCAGATTTCAACAATGGGTCTTTTATCCCCTACAATGTAAGGAAAAGGTAAGCCCAAATGCAAAAGCAAAACTTTTAGGCAGCACAATTCATGTACTGTTCTCTTTCGCTTTTTAACTTCACCTGAATGACCAGGACTTTCCCTCCGAACGCTTCACAGAGATAATTTAGCGGAATGGATAAGTTTAAGTTGAGAACACTTTCAAGAACAATCAAAGCACCCGGATCATGTGACTGCATCATATGTCAAGGAAGAAAGACTCAGCTCGATTTATAATCGTAGTATGTTTTGATCTTGGTTTACTCCATATTCTCAAGAATCAAACATGTCACACATGCATTGATGATAAGGATACAGCTCTTAATATCTCGTTGACAAGCCAATCATCAACTCGAGCATTATTCTGCAATTCAAATGTTTATGCATGGGGTTAATTTGCGCCTAATTAGGGAAGAATATTAAGTGTAGAAACAGTCATGGAAGCAAACATACAGTTGGGTAGTAACTCTTCAGTATGTTCCTGGCCGTTAGCCTCAAGAACAATAAGAGCAGTCGAGTTGCTAGTGATGCAACCCCAAAAGTCTGTCCTCCCTGAAATAATTATGAACAAGTAAATACTTGAAAAAATTTCAGCTTTTTTTTAAAAAAAGGCTAACTTACTTCAGTGAATTGGGCTGGAGAATATCCAGGAATGACTGAACCAGCAGTATTGATAAGAACAAGAGTCCTCACCAGAGTAGGCCAACAACCAGCTAGGATGGAGGCAAAGTAACCTAGTAAGAGAGAAGGGGCAGTTTAAATATAAAACCAAATAGTTGAAAAGGCTTCAGTTGCTCGAAATTAGGTTGGAAAGAGGGTTCGTTTAAGTACCACCAATGGAGTTGCCAACAAGATGGACTGGTTCACCAACAACATCAACAATGAAATCTCTAAGCAGTTCTGCCCACATATATTCAGTGTATACTACATTCGGTTTTTCTGATTTTCCAAAGCCTAAAAGTGTGATAGCCCAAACTCGATTGCCGCTATTGGCTACACTGGACAAATTATCGCGGTAGTGCTCCAAAAACGCACCAAAACCATGGACCATGAGAACAGCAGGGCCTTCATGACCTAGGGCTGCGTACTAGAAATACAATTCATAAGCATTGTAACATTTACTCAACCAAGTACTTACTTTCTCTAGATAGGAAGAATATCTAAAGCAGAGAACACCAGAGCATACATAATCCACTCTATCCACATTAATCAGTAGCAGTTACCTGAATCAGATGTCCTTTCCATTTCCAAACTCGGATAGGAAATTTTCCTCCTCTTTGTATTTGGCTTTTTAAGGCTACAAGCCAATACCACTGGAACAGTCAAATCAATACATTAAAGAACATTAAGAAGTAATTTTATGAGAAGCTGACATAGTATCAACAAAGTATATGAAGCAACTTTGAAAGTAAATCATAAAACACCATTAGTCTATCCAAACTCAAGAATATTAATAGATCAGCCTCTTCAAAGTGCACAAGGCACATCACTAACTGCATCCATGCAGATGAAGCAAGCAGAGTGGAAGCATCTTCATCCCTTGGAGAGTTCTCATGGAATGCCAACAAAACCTGATTCTTATAATTTTTTAATTTGTATCAAGAGAATCTTTGACACATACCTCCATCGCAGATACCCCTTCTGCAGCTGCTGCTACAGTAGGGGCAGAGTAACCAAATGGAGATAGAAACCCAGCATTTCGTTCTTTCTCATACTTGATTGCTTCATAGTATACTCTCCTCCTAGAAACTGTACCAAGCTGAAGGGAAGCTCCAAATAGAGCTCCAAATGAAGCTCCTTTCCTACTGTCAGTGTTCCGTGCCTTTTCATGAACTCTGCCATTGTACCATGCAAAACAGCCATGCCAGTTATTTTTTTTTTTTTTTTGAACCAATGCTAGTTAATTGCACTAATGAAACTTCACACGGTTGCAATTGACCCCATATATATGAAGGGTAATCAAAAAAGTTAATTGAGCAGAATTTTTTTTTTCTTGAGGAAGAAGAACTACTCATGACATACTCTTGCCAATCATCTCTAGCAGTCCCCTCCAGATATCTCAAATATGCAGCTAATGCATTCAAGACCACATCTGTTCCACCTCTAAGAACATGTCTGTCTTTTGATACAAAAACACTGTTTTCCAGCCTTTTCTTTGGATTTTTAGAAGTTGATGATAGTTGTTCACTTTTGCTGGAGTTGGACTGAGAAAAGCCTTCAACAGATGCATTTGCCGCATTAACCTCATCAATGTCCTTCCTCATCAACGCTGTTTGGGCCGATTTTGCTTTGTGGGAGGTCCAAGAATCATCCACTTTCTGTGAATTTTCAACCACGTATTTCTTCAAATCATCAAATGTTGGCAAAACACCTGATGCATGGAGCCAAGTTTAGCAATAATATTTTCTATGTTTGGAAACGAAGTGTCAGTTATTGATATGAGCTTTTAGCAAAAGAGAAAAAGTAAGTATTGCACTAAACTAATAATTAAAGCAGTAACAATTATATATAAGAAAAGTGCTTTTGAACTATCTGTTTCTCAATTATGACAATATCCCTGCAACAATCTTTTATCAGTGGTGCTGAAGCATTATCAAACCACTAAGCAGTTGCTAAAATCAGATCATTCTGTCTCAGATAAAAACAAAATGAAAAAGAAAATTAAAGATTAATATCAAACATCCTACCCATATATGACATGGTTTGGTCAAACTTCCTAGACTAAATTAACAAGACAGTTTCCTCCTCATTGACAAATTCATAAAGACATAAACCTCCAGTCAGTTAGAACCATGACTGCTTTGCTATTCTTATAACTAGGCAAGTGGAACAAGATAATTAGCAGTGGCAGTAGCTTGATATTAGTTGCAAAACGACAGTTGCAAGACCTGAAAAGGTTATCAAGGCATACCTCTATCTAATTCCAGCTGCATTCTGGGTATGTTTGGGGATGTCAGCGGCTTAGTCAAAGGGACTTTAAGTTTTTGGAAATCATTGTATGATGCAGGTAGCTTCTCCAAGTCCTGAATATAAACACATTCATATTGTGAATGAAGAAGTCATAAATCAAGGATTTCAACAGCATGCACAAAAAAGAGCAAAAGGAGCCACCATTATATCGTAAAATGGAGTTCTCCAGAATACAATTTGAGGTCTTCCCCCTAAATCAGGTTCCCACAATAAAGATTGTTCAACAGCCTCAACCATGAAACGAAGATTGTATTCAGCCTCCTCCTCCACAAAAATGTGTGTAGCTTTCACCTGTTGTAGTACCACGAGTTCAATGCAATGGCTCAACAATCTGAAGCTTTACTCCACGTGGTGTTAGTTTGGAGTTTCAGGTTTAAATATGAGGAGAAGCCAATGTGTAAAGAACCTCTTTGACAACTTTTACTATCACATTTTCTGCACTCCCAAAGCTAATCAGCAAATCAGATCCTTGATTCTTCAGTGATTTCCTTAAATCCTGCAGCGCAAGTAGAACCAGTTCCAACATCTCATCAGAAAATCCTGCACAGAGAAAAGATTTAAGAGACCAAGTTGTTCATGATCATAACCTA
Organism: Aristolochia contorta; assembly: GCA_022405105.1. Lineage (NCBI taxonomy): Eukaryota > Viridiplantae > Streptophyta > Magnoliopsida > Piperales > Aristolochiaceae > Aristolochia > Aristolochia contorta. Next base: position 27,113,663 of record CM039665.1, on the reverse strand, counting down.
GTACGGGACTAAGGTTTTGAACATCACAAAATGACAACCCTGATCAAACAAAGGTGATTTTCTGTTTCCCATTTCATCAACCCAGTGAGACTTTCTTGCCTCGCATAAACCCCTCCCCCCAAAATCATGCAAACATAAATCCACGAATAAAAAAGAATATAGATTCCCTCTTTGCTGCCAACTTTCGTAGCGAAAAACAACGCTTTCTCAATTCTGCGGCCATTTATCAGAATAAGAGTCTCTCGCCTTTTTATTCGCTGTTGTGAACAAGAGTACCTCTAGCTGAGCGCCCGGGTTCAATAGGTTGACGAACCCATACTAAGAGGAACCATTTCAAGTAAGTGATTTCGCATGCAAATGTTATAATGTAGAAATTTCGAAATTGAAGTTACCGGCATTGCTACTCCGATGCTGTTGCCACTAAAACAGACATTCCTTTCACTTTTGAAAAGAGGATTTCAAACCTCCCCCAACTCTTACAAATCTAACATTTCCATGTCCACAACATAACCGAAACAAACAGCAAAGAGCACTTACGAGATAGAATCCTATGATCAAATACATAGAGAGGGACGAGGGTCCGATACTGAGATGCCGCAAGTAGACCCAGGTGATCATCCATACGAAGGTCGTGCTTGAACCACACCAAAGCCACCCCGGCTTTCTCCTTCACCCCCTCCCGTCCCGCAGCCATCGTCACGGCCTTCGCCGACAGAGCGACGCGTCTTCGAGGGTACGGACGGAAAGACGGAAGAAGATGCACTCGGGGACCTAAAACAAGTGCCATCGAAGACCACCTGCGACAGCAGCTGAGTTAGTCCCGTGCAGACGATATCCATAGAACTCGCTGCTTCGGCGAGAATCTAGGGATTCATTTCCAGCCTTTCTCGAACCAGAAATGCAATTGTGGAGGAGAAAAAAAGATGGAGAAGGAAGCTTCTCCGTCAGATATTTTGATTTCGGCCGTTTTTTGCATGGGTCTGGTGAAGCGGGGAGGATTTGTCGAGGTGAGGGAAGCTCCGCGATTCCCAGAAAAACGACAAACATTCGAAAGGTAAGTCCAAGTTAGACCGGACCTCACTGAGTTACAAATTCATTTATTCACCGGATAAATAGATAAAGACCGGGAGAATTTTGACCGGACCTCACCGAGTTATAAATTCATTTATTCACCAGATAAATAGATAAAAACTGAAAATCTAAAAATAAAAAATAATATCAGTACTTCCTAATTTTGCTTCGAGGTTTTACAACCTTAAAAGTTGCATATTTGGTAGTCTAGTGAAGAAAAAATTTAGAATTTAAAATTTACTAGTAGAATAAATTGATAATATTTTATTAAAAAATTAAAATTTTACAGATTTTATCTCCAAATTTATCAATTACTAAGCTGCAATATGGACGGTGTAAAATCTTAAAAATAAAAACCTACAATACTTATATCACTGCTCAATAGGAAAATAGAGTCTGATAATTTGTTTTGGCGTATAGAGTGAATATATTTTATTAATTATATTATGTTTATTATTTACACTAGCAATTTTTTAGAAATAGTATTTTTAAATTTAAAATAACATCAAAATTTATATACAATTATTATTTATGTTTTATATTAGTTTGCTTTTTAGTGACTTAGTGTGTACTTTGTAGTATTTTTGTAGAAAAAATTATGTAAACTCGGCTTGGAGCCTTGGATATGAGTCTTGACTTTGAGAGTTTTTTTATTTATATTAAATTTTATAAGATTATACTTAATTACTGATTTAGCGAATAGAAATTAGAATAGAGAAAGCTTTAATTCTGAAGCGAGACTTATAAAGAAACATGGTGGGACCCAATAGTGGGCATTCACGCGACGATTTCGACGGCGCCTCATCGGGGCTATTGGTGAGCCGCGCGAGAGTCAACAAATTATCGGCGCGGAGTTTCATTTCCTCGGGGCTTCGCCGTCCTCCGTCTCCCGTCGCGGATTAGTCGGAGAAGCTCCGGCCTCTCTGCATCAAAAGCGAGAGAAATACGATCCCTACGATCCAGGTACCTTTGTAACCTCTCTGGAAGTTCCTCTTTACGCCCTTTCCTTATCCTTACCATTCAAATTTCTTTCTGTCAGTGTTAAGTCCCCCTCTTCTTCACGATCCGTCGCCTAAATGTTGCGACTTTAAAGTCGGGTGGTCTGATATTTCTCTGTTCTACAATTATTTCAGCTGAAAGGTTTCCATTTTTGAAAGGGGAGAATGTTGGCACTCTTAATGGGCTTCTTCGAAAGGAAGTAGCATCCCATGTGCTTTGTGAATTTAAACTCGGCTTGTCATTTCTGTTTCGGATTGAATCGAGGAATGTGACTGTCTTCTGGGTTCTGAACGAATGAGCAAGAGGAGCTACACAAGATTACCGGCTATCTTATCTGCGAAAAGAAGTTATCTTCTTCGTAGAAGTCGTACAAAATAGTAACTGAAAAAGATGACGGTGGATGTCTTTTAAACAATTAAAAATTTGACATCAATGTGGTCGTGCAGTTGCAGCACTATGCGACTGTTGGAGAACGGAAGTTTAAGTAAAATCAAAGATTTGTCTGAAACCATTAAAAAGATAAAGAAAAGGCTGATGGAGCCTTGCTATGTTAGTAACTCATATAGTCCTCGAGGAACTGTTTGTTATTTGGTCCATTAGATGGACTTGTTGCTTTTCTGGTGATTCATTCTGCAGTTGGATTTTCTATTTGTCACTAAATAACTTGTTTAGCATGACAAAACTCTAATTATATTCTCCTTCTATGGTGCATTTGCAACATTATAGGTTTGTCTTCAAGTGCACTAGTTCTGGTTTTCGTTGCTTAATCTATGTAATTTTTGAGAAAGGCACTTCAATATGCATACTCTATAATCCTTTCAGAGAATATCTTGTGGAATTTGATCTGTTGATACATTGTCCTTAGTTTTCCACAAAACACAATTCTTGTCAAAACTCATTGATTTCCGCTGACCACAATTCTTGTCAAATGCTATTCTTAGTTTGCCAAGATTTCACAATTAGACAATAATACAGTTTTCAACACTTCACAGGTAATATTATTCTTTTGATTATACTTTTTATACTCTCGAGGAATGCCTCTAGAGTCACTGGTTGCCTGGTGAGACAGTGTTTGCCGATGCTATTTGATTTAAGACTTTCGAGATGGACTTTTCAGTAGAGTTTCACTTTTGAGTTCTTCCAAAGCACTATTTTCTCCTCTTTGAAAGCGAGATTTATCTTAAAGGAGGTTCAACCACACGCTATCCAAAGAGTATCTCTTTTGTTTGAAAAAAGAAGCTTTTCGGCTCCAAAGAGTGTAACCAAACACACCCTTATATGCCATATTATATTTGCATTTCAAATAGAACATTTCTTTATCATCATATATGAATGGTATTGAGGAACATAATGTCACTTGAGAACTTCAATATCAGTTTTGAACTTAGTAGGACCACTATTTCTATCGTAGATGCTGCAAAAGCGCTTCCCATTTAGATGTGGAGAGGAGCTTCTAATATTACCAAAAGAACTAGACTTCAGTCACCACTAGCTATAAACTGATGGTACTACTTGGAGTGAGAGATGCTTCTGTCATGCATTTTACCTGTGTTTTTTTCCTTATTTTTACTCAGGATATATATTGATTTGATTATAAGAGTGCTTTGGTGCTTTGAGGCTCTATCTCAGTAATGAATTATCTGTTGGCCCATAATAATCCGTTCACACCTTAAGTGTTTTTCTTTTTTTGGTCAATCTGTTATGATGAGCTTTATACTGGAACCCCAGGCATTAGCAAGAATTGAACAGTTAGAGGTCCTCCTAGAAGACTCCCAGTAGACTCATTGAGATACAGTGGGTCTTCAAGTTTTGAAGTGTTTGGTTTATCTAAATATTTGGTGCTTTATGGTCTATGCCATACTTATCATTATTCCATTGACATATGTTGTCTACAGGAAAATGGTGAGAGGAAGAGATGCTTGTTGGGAACACTGTGTCTTGGTTGACGCAACAAGGCAGAAAGTTAGATGTAATTATTGTCATAGGGAATTTAGTGGTGGTGTTTACAGAATGAAATTTCATCTTGCTCAAATCAAGAACAAAGACATAGTTCCATGCACCGAGGTACCTAATGAAGTACGGGACTTGATCCAGAGCATCTTAAGCACCCCCAAGAAGCAGAAGACAACTAAGAAACCAAAGGTGATTGAAAGGGCAGAAAATGGCCCTGGAAACAGTTCTTCTGCAAGTGGCGGTTTTCACCCGAATCCTGTTTCTAGTGGACAGCATGGCAGCACTTGTCCTTCTCTATTGTTTCCCCGCCCTTCACCAAGTGCTCAGCTACCAGTGGATGACGCCCAAAAACAAAAGCTGGATGATGCCGATAAAAAAATTGCTCTATTCTTTTTTCACAACTCAATTCCCTTTGGTGCTTCCAAGTCCATCTATTATCATGCAATGGTGGACGCTGTTACTGAGTGTGGAGTAGGCTACAAACCTCCATGTTATGAACAACTGAGGTGTAGTCTGTTGGAGAAAGTGAAAGGGGATGTCTGTGACACCTACAAGAAATTCAGAGAAGAATGGAAAGAAACTGGTTGCACAATCTTGTTGGATAGCTGGTCAGATGGCCGGTCCAGGTCACTCGTAGTTTTTTCTGTCTCTTGTCCTAAAGGTACACTGTTTCTTAAATCAGTTGATGTGTCATCCCATCCTGATGATGCCCATTACTTATTTGAATTGCTCGAGTCAATAGTTTTGGAGGTGGGAGTGGAAAATGTAGTCCAAGTTATCACAGATAGTGCTGCTAGTTATGTATATGCAGGTAGGCTTCTCATGTCCAAGTACCCTTCATTATTTTGGTCACCATGTGCTTCATATTGCATTGATAAAATGTTGGAGGATATTAGCAAGCAGGAATGGGTCAGTACCATCATTGAGGAAGCGAGGACCATCACACGGTACATATACAGTCATGCATGGATACTAAATCTAATGAGAAAATTTACTGGTGGGAGGGAGTTGACTCGACCAAAAATCAATAGATGTGTGACGAATTTTCTCTCTTTGAGGGCTATAGTGATCCAAGAGGACAATTTGAAGCATATGTTCTCCCACACTGAATACTTATCATCAATGTATAGTAGACGACCTGATGCCCAAGTTATTAAGTCTTTGTTGAACATGGATAAGTTCTGGAAGTTGGCACATGAAGCAGTAAGTCTCTCAGAACCACTTGTGAAAGTTCTGAGGATTGTAGATGGGGATATGCCAGCTATGGGCTATTTATACGAGGGAATTGAGAGAGCAAAAGTTGCAATCAAGGCTTTGTACAAAGGAAACGAAGAAAAATACTTGCCAGTTTGGGAAATTATAGATAGAAGATGGAATATGCAACTTCACTCTCCACTACATGCTTCTGCGGCTTTTCTGAACCCATCTGTTTACTACAATCCTAGTTTTAAAGGTGACGTGAAGATCAGAAATGGTTTTCAGGAAGCAATGATGAGAATGTTTACTGGGGAAAAAGATAAGATAGAACTGACTAAAGAGCATCCGGTGTATGTTAATGCACAGGGCGCATTAGGTAGTGAATTTGCTATAATGGGCAGGACATTGAACTCTCCAGGTATGCTGCCCTTGTGTGGCCTTCATATTTGCTTTTGGGTCTTTTAATTATTAATTTTTTTGAAATGGTGAGTTCTTATGTGTTGTTTTGAACAAAAGCACACCTGATAGTCACTACAGTACCCATTGATCATCAGCAGGTGACTGGTGGGCTGGGTACGGTTATGAAGTCCCCACATTGCAAAGGGCGGCAATTCGAATACTCAGCCAACCTTGTAGTTCTCACTGGTGCAAGTGGAATTGGAGCACCTTTGAGAGCATACATGGCAAGAGACGGAACAAGATGGAGCATGAAAAGTTCAGCGATTTAGTTTTTGTGCATTGCAATCTTCGATTACAGGCTATCACCCAAAACAGGGATGGTAAATGTAAACCCATTATTTATGATGAAATAGATGTTAGTTCTGAATGGCCCACAGAGTTTGAATCTCCCTTCCCTCTATTGGACGATTCATGGTTAGACAATCTGCCATTTGAATGCAGTGGTAGCCCTCCAACTTATGAATAATATTTGTAGAAAATTTATTCGGTTTTCAACTTTTTGGCTTTTCTCAAATCCACCTCTTCGGTGAGGCTGCTGCACATGCTCTTGTTTTAAAATCACCCCGACACCATGAGGCTCTGTTATCCCGACTGACTGTTATTCGTTAGCTTACCATTTTTTTTTTCCTAATCCAGTTCAAGATGGGGTCTTGCTTCTCTTATCTACTTGCAGACTGAATTGTAATGGGCAGGTCTGTCACTGATATGCGTTGCTCTCAGGTTTTATTGGTGCCCTTCATTTCTGGAAATGCGCTGGGGATCCTTTCTCCTTCAAAGCTAATTTTGGAAACTGAAAAGAACACTCCTGTTCAAACTGTTTCCAAATATTTCAGAAAACTCAAATGGAACTTACCGGATTTCGAAAAGGTGGATGTTAGACCCTTTTTATGAAATCTTCACATGCTTGTGTCACGTTCCTAACGATCGATCCTGCCAAGGCCGAGCATTGTTTTGGTCGGGATATAAAGTTTTCAACTGAAATACTGCCGGCGACCGGCTAAATTGTCCCATCCACGGTGTTTAATTTACAGTACTGCCATTGCATAATATTTTATCAAAAATTATCAAAGATAAAAGTCCAAAACAATATTAGTGTAATAACATACAAGGGAAAACTAATATAAAATAAGCTATCTTTCGGAGTTTTAAAATAAAAACTAAATATTAGTGTAAATTAATAACATTTTCTTTATAGTCGATTAAAGAATAAGCTATCTTTCGGAGATTTAAAATAAAAATTATTTTTTTGTTTATTCTAGTATTATAAAAGCATGATTTTATATGCCAAAATTAAACAAACTTTTGATTCTGAGACTAAACTAGCACTAATTCTGCGTTGCCCAACGTGTTTATTAACATATATAGTATTCTAGTTTCAACAAAGTCAAAGAAATTTTAATGAGGAACTTTAAGGATTTCAACAATAACATGATCGTGTGAGTGGAATACCATATGATTCGTTGATCAAATTATGTTCGGCGACATCTGGCTACTCCACTTGGGAGAATTTTAATTAGAAAATTAATGATTTTGATTAGAGCCGTTTGGACGTCTGGCTCACGTCAAATGGAGAAGATTTGTTGCCGTTCGCTTGGCACGGAGCGGCGACTAACCGGTGGAGCTCGAAGAAAGAAACAAGATGACCATGGCAAAGAATCTTGACAATCGTGGTGTGCAGAAATTCCTTCAAGGAAATGGAAGAGTTTGGGGGGATAAATAAATTCACTCGTTTTCGGACTCACCGAGGGCATTGGGATTTTTTTTTCTAGCGATATTATCTAGAATTTCTCTGGGATTTTGTTGGTTCTTCTTTGCGCGGTCTCTGGAATTCCCCGCTCTGGAAATGGCGGAGCTGTGGTCCGAGCTCTGTTCACCAGCGTCTCTCCTGACGTTCTCTATTGCAGGGGCAATCATCGTCTTCTACCTGGCGTTCCTGGGGAGATGGAGGAGCAGTTCGCCGGGATTACCCCCGGGTCCGCGAGGCGTTCCCGTGCTTGGCTACCTCCCTTTCTCGACCCAGAGCTCCATTTCGGCTTCGCGGAGCTCGCGAAGATTTACGGCCCCATTCTGAGTCTAAAACTGGGGAACAAATTGGGCGTCGTGGTGAGCTCCCTTCCTCGCCAAGGAAGTCCTCCGCGAGAACGACCTGACATTCGCGAACAGAGACGTCCCCGCCGCCGCCCGGGTCATTGCCTACGGCGGCTCCGACATCGCCTGGAGCTCCTACGGCCCCGAGTGGCGGATGCTCCGTAAAGTCTGCGTCCGCGAGATGCTGGGCAATCCCAGCCTCGACGCCGTGTACTACCTCCGCCGCCGGGAGATGCGGGCGACGGTGTCGCACATCCATGGCAAGGCCGGGTCGGGGGTGAACGTCGGGGAGCAGATGTTCCTCACCATCATGAACGTGATCACGAGCATGATGTGGGGCGGGACGGTGAAAGGGGAGGCGCGGGCGAGTATCGGGTCGGAGTTCCGGCATGTGGTCGGGGAGATTACGGAGCTTCTGGGGAAGCCCAATTTGTCGGACTTCTTCCCGGTGCTCGCCAAGTTGGATGTGCAGGGCGTCCAGAAACAGATGAATGCCCTGTTTCGTAGGTTCGATGGGATCTTTAACACTATTATAGAACAGAGGTTGAAGATGGATCGGGAGGAAGAAGAGGGCGAGAAAAAGAGTAGTGATTTTTTGCAGTTTATGCTGATGCTCACGGATGAACAATGCCAGAAGCCGCCGTTCACCATGGTCCATCTCAAGTCCCTTCTCATGGTAAGTCAACCACCTCTGCTCCATTCCCTTTTTTCAATCCTTTGAATTTTTTTAATCGGACCCTCTATTCTAATAAAAATATTTGAAAATATAAATTTATTTCTGATACGGATACGTGTAATTAATTATATAAGATTGTTTTTTTAATAAAGCCAAAGCAAAAAAAGGCCGAAGCATCTAAAGTACGATGATGCTCTTTACAAGAGAAGAAGCCCATTATTTGTCCTCATTATCCCTCCGTTTTATATAAGAATTAGGAACTAGAGATACGTTTCAGCCTCCCTGGTTTACCCGAAAACGTAAGCCTAGAAATGTCCGACGTCGTTTCGCCGGGAACCGCCCTCACAGCCTTCCTAGCGACGGCTTCGATCGTCTGTTACCTGAAGCTTCTCCGGCGATGGAAGCAACGAGGCCCGCCGCTGCCGCCGGGGCCCCGGGGCCTCCCCTTGCTCGGCAACCTTCCATCCCTCGACCCGGAGCTTCACTCCGGCTTCGCCCAACTCGCCCGAGTCTACGGACCCATTCTATCGATACGACTCGGCACCAAACTCGCCGTCGTGGTCACTTCACCTTCCCTCGCCAGGGAGATTCTCCGCAACCACGACGCCGTCTTCGCCAACCGCGACGTGCCCGCGTCGGTGCTCGTCATCGGGTACGGCGGCCGCGACATCGTCTGGACTCCCTACGGCGCCGAGTGGCGGATGCTCCGTAAGGTCTGCGTCCGGGAGATGCTCGGGAATCCGAGCCTCGACGCCGTGTACGGCCTCCGCCGCAGGGAGATGCGGGGGACGGTGGCGGATGTGTACTCGAAGGCGGGGAGCAGGGTGGACGTCGGGGAGCGGGCTTTTCTCATGATCATGAATGTGATCACCGGCATGTTGTGGGGGGGTACCTTGACGGCGGAGGAGCGGAGCTGTATCGGGTCGAAGTTCCGGCAGGTCGTCGGAGAAATTACGGAGTTGATGGGTCAACCCGATGTGTCCGATCTCTTCCCAGGTCTTGCGGGGTTCGATTTGCAGAGGGTCCAGAGACGGATGAGGGCGCTGTTTCTCAGGTTTGATCGGCTCTTTGACACCATTATTGATCAAAGACTGAAAATGGATAGGGATCGGGAAGCCGTAGAAACGGAAGGAGGGAAAGAGCGTATGGATTTTCTGCAATTCATGTTCAATCTGATCAAAGAGGAAGAAGACTCTAAGACACCCTTCACCATGAACCACCTCAGGGCCCTGCTCATGGTAAATCATGGTCTCATCTTTATCGAAACAGGGTACTGTAATCGAAACAGGGGAACCGGTCTTTTAATTAATTGGGCATATATGCCATCATTCAATTACTGTTGATCTAATGGTGTAGGACTGAAAAATCTTGTTTTGATTTTTTAAACAGGACATGGTCGTCGGTGGAACGGACACCACATCAAACACGATAGAGTGGGCATTAGCACACATGATGGACAAGCCGGAAGTGATGAAGAAGGCGCAAGAGGAGCTGGAAAGAGTGGTGGGTCGAGACCACGTCGTGGAAGAGAGCCACATCTCGAAGCTACACTACCTCGACGCCGTCGCAAAGGAGGTCCTCCGCCTGCATCCGGCGCTTCCCCTGCTCGTCCCGCACTGCCCCAGCCAGTCCTGCGTCGTCGGCGGCTACACCGTCCCTGAAGGCGCCCGCGTCTTCGTGAACGTTTGGGCCATACACCGTGACCCTTCGATCTGGCCTAACCTTTTGGAATTCGACCCCGAGAGGTTCACGGAGCCGTCGACGAAGTGGGATTTCAGCGGCAACGATTTCCATTACTTCCCGTTTGGGTCCGGCCGGAGGATCTGCGCGGGGATATCCATGGCGGAGAGAATGTTGATGTATGCCTTGGCTTCTCTGGTTCACTCCTTTGATTGGAGTATGCCGCAAGGGGAGAAGCTTGATCTTTCGGACAAGTTTGGGATTGTGGTGAAGAAGGCGACTCCTCTCGTTGCGATCCCCACACCCAGGTTATCCAACCTGGAACTCTACCAGTAGTAATTGGAAGAGGTTAATACAGGAGGTTTCAGACGATCGATGACAGATGATGAGTACTGTTTGTGAACCGAGTGGTTTATAATAAAGTCTGTTAATGAACAGTGTGATTTGCATCTAAGAATTACAACCAGATAAAAGAAAAAAAATAATTCAATCTCAATTTAGGTGGGTTCCATCCTCTCCTCCTTTTACATCGGCAACAGAGGGAATCGGAGATCCAAAAGAGTGCGGATGGTGACTGGTTCAACTTTTTGGTCTTCAAGGTTTTACATGCATCTTTACGGGCAACTTAGTTGGTGGTCCACATAAGAAAAAAAATTTTAGGGTTTAAGGTTTAGATGATATTTTATTAAATTGTTTTTGATTTTATCTCTTAGTTATCTCTTACCTAAACTGCAAGGTGGATGACCCTCACAGTAATTCTTAGCAGTACTCATTATTGTTGATTGTCCAATTCCTAATTCTGCCATGGTGGTCAATATTTTTACTTTGACACAGCCTATAGGAGTCCAATTTCTGTGATCTTGATCGTTGATCCGTAATCTAAGTGACAAAATTATTTGATTTAAGTAAAATAAAATTTATATGACTACATTGTAAAGAAGAAAAACGACCACCAAGGGAATAATCAATAATCTCTCTTTCTGTAACCTTCTATATAGTGGATTTCTCCTTCTCTTTGGATCATTCAGTACTGATACAAGCTGCAAACTAGATCATGGAGTTTGAATGATTTCCTGTAGATATCCTTTGGGTCTGGAAGGAGTGTATGTGTTGGGAACCCTATGGCACAAAGAACGAACTGGCTTGTATTGGCAACTCTACTGCATTCTTTTGATTATATTGGCAGCTGCCTGCAGGATGATAAACTTTGGGCCTGTAACAAAGAAGATTGTTCCACTCGCTGCATGCAGTCCCTACACTATGTACGGCCTGTCGACCCAAAACTGTGTGATTAACTACTAGTACTCTATAGAGTACTTGTAAGTTTGTAACGGGTTTCTGAAAACCACTTCATAGTTTATATACCTTTCTATTTTTTACTAATTATTGGTGAATTGTGATCATAAGTTTTAATTATCAACACATATATGTTTCAATTGGCAAGTGCCTAGTTAATTAGTTAACAATAATAGTGGGTGTTTCAATGTACAAGTATTTAAGAAAGATTTAAGTATTTAAAGTTGAGACCGGCCGGTCTGGAAAGTGATACGACCATCAAGGGCAATCACAAAATATAAATATAAAATTTTCAGTTGGTGATGGTATCTCCAAATTTGTTTTGAAACCTTGGAAGATCATCTTGATGACCATGAGTTCTGCACAGTATGTAGGTTCTATATATCATGATATCCGAGGTTAGCACAGATATCATGAATTTTCCCGTTTCTTGTGGAAGAGGATAAATTAATCTGTACTTTTATACTATATATAGGGATATAAATGGGAGCTGATTACTTGCTCTACCGCCTGATTAATAAACAGAACAAAACGGAAATAAAATATTATTATCCGTTTACCGCTCTACCGTTTACCCATTCTACCATTTAATAAACGGGCGGAAACGGAAATAGTTCTTCCGAACCCGTTTACCCGTTTACCGTTTAAGTAAGGGTAATATAGTAATTTTATATATCTTTTTAGTTTAATTATAAATACTTATTTTTTTATATAAATAACTTTATTATATTTTTTTATCACTTATTATAAAAATTTGTAGAATTGAAAATTTTGGAGAAAATTTGAATATATTTATATATTTTGGTAATTATTAGAAGTCAATATATATTGACTTTAACTCATGGTCTCATAAAGAATCCCGAGTCATAGTCATAGACTCATAGTCATAAAGGATAGATCATATATTGTAAATTCATAATTAACTAAATAAGGTAGTATTAGTAATCTAAGATTAAAAAAATTTATTTTTTTTACATATGTCAGATTTTATACAAATGACAATTATTTTTATAAATGTAAACAACTGTCATACAAAAATAAGCATATTATAATTTATAATAAAATTATATAAAGATAAACATAGTAATTAACAAATACACGAGATGATTTCATATTTTTTCAATTAGCTTACATAATTCATATTTTTTCGCCCATAACATATTACGTCAAATACCCTAAATTCTAAATTCTTAATAAATTATAAGTAATATAATTGATTTTAATTACTAATTACTTCTCTAATTAATTAAATTCTAATTTTAATTTTCTCTCCCTCTCTAGTCCCTAGTCATTGACTCGTTGCTCCATATGCAATTATGCCATTTAGATTTTAGATTTTTCCTAATTGATTCCTTGTGTATTTAGATATTATTTAGTTACACCCTAAATTTCTTATGCAATTATTGCCATTATAACATAACATTAATAATTTAATACAAGTAACATTGTGACAAGCAATAAGTTATTAGTTATAACTTATAACTTACAAATTATAATTTACAAACTTACAACCCTATTATATTATTCTACTACTAATATACTATTATACAATTTAAGCTTTGTAATTATTACTTATTATTCCTTTGGACCCAAAGCCCACTTCGCTTTCTCTCCTTTCTCGTTCTTGTTTACCCTATTTTATTATTTTATTACTAATATACTATTATACAATTTAGACTATGTACTTATTGCTTATTATCCTTCGGACACAGGCTTTTATCTGAATTATAAGTAATAATTCATACTAAAAAAGAGTAAAAAAAATACAACTTTAGCTTTTTGTAGTAAAAAGGTAATGCAATAATGGCCAGAGAAAAGGGTCTTAATATTCTAATGCAATCAGAGACTAAAGTTAACACAGGCTCGGGCATCCACTCGAACATGTCGGTCTTTATCGATATTCTAAAGCACGGCCTCCTGGCTTTTCCCCAACATCTCGGTCTCCACAGCCCCCGGCGCAACGCAGTTGGCCGTGATCCTCGTCCCCTTGAGCTCCTTCGCCATGACCCTAACCATGGTCTCCACCACCGCCTTCGACGCAGCGTAAGCCCCGAAACCCGGGCCGGGAAGCCCCACGAGCGACGACGTGATGGCGACGATTCTCCCGCCGCCGCCTCACACCAGTCGATTCCCCGCCTCGCACCAGTCGATTCGCCACCTCCCGCCAGCAGAGAAACGCCCCCTAGATTTTAGATTTTTCTCTTTCTGACATTCTTACGCAATAAGCCCTAATTGTTTTTTTAAATTTCTCTTTTTTGGTTTTTTATAATTTTTATAATTTTTATAATTTTTATAATTTTTTATTATTTACCCGTTTATTACCCAATTACTCAGTTTTCGATAATAAACGGGTAAAAATTTCACAAAACTAAAAGGATACGGACAGTAACAGGTAAAGGGTTAAAAAAATAAAGTAGACGAAAACCCATTACATATACCGTTTATTACCCTTGTACATCCCTAACTTATATACTATAAGAACAAGTCTTGATTATAACAGTATCACCACTCAATCCAAGCAATTTAAGGCAGTACTATTATTTCACACCCGCAAGCATGTCGGGGACAACCACTTTAACAGTTCAACCATGATATATCAATACTTTAGACGTTCCCAGTTTCTTGGCTTACAATGCCAACGGATTAGCATAACTCCTTCGGTAGACTAGTATAAACTCCATCTACAGAAGCCGGGTCATAAGAGAGAGACAAGGAGGCTGCTTATTTAAATATACATGCTGCCTCTGATTATGTTTTCCATGAAAAGAATTATGTCAGGCTTGCTGGCAACTAGTTGCTTGCATGTGCCTCTACTTGCTGACATGGTGCTGAATATTTTCATTTGGGAAATTATCTGATTTTAATATTTTATTTAATAAAAAGCTCTATCTACAATAAAAGCCATATTTTTGGATTAGTTAGATAAATATGATTTTCCTTTCGTTCTTCCACTACCACAAGCAATCCCCAACTTGTTCATGGCATATATCACGGTGCTCGCGCGGTAGCCCTCTCGAGCAGTTCTCCAGCAGATGTTATAACATGATTATAAAAATCGAGAGACGACAAAGAAAATAATCAGAAAGAACGTGGGGGAAATCGCTTCTTGTGTATATATACTTAGTTACACCTAGTTTATTGTTGCAAGCTGAGAATCATCACAGATAGAGCGTTAACAATTCTGAGAAACAGAAGAGGAAATCTAGGTTATTTCTTTGTCAATCCCTATATCCTTGAGATTATGGAAACTGGAGGTGATCTTCATTTAGTGATTAAGAGTCACAAGTCTGAACTCTTGATCACCGTTATCAGCCTAGTGAGCTTGTGGTGGTTCTCTCGAATGAGGAAGAAAAATGATAAGGATAGCTTGCCCTTTCCTCCGGGGCCACAAGGACTGCCATTGCTTGGCTACCTTCCTTTTCTTCGTCCGGACCTCCATCGTTTCTTGCAGAGCTTGCTCAGACCTATGGAGCCATCTTCGGTCTTCGACTTGGGAGTAAACTCTGCGTCGTATTATCATATCCATCACTAGCAAAATAGATTTTCAAAGATCAAGACACCATCTTCGCCAACCGTGATGCTCCTCAGACTGGCTTGATCATGGCTCATGGAGATAATTCAGAATTGATGTGGTCCTCAAGTGGACCGGAGTGGCGTCTTCTCAGAAAGATTTGCGTCCGGGAAATAATAGCTACTAACAGACTAGACGCCACGTACTATATTAATTAGAAGACGAGAGGTTCGTGAGCTGGTCCATGATTTGTATTGCAACGCAGGTAAACCGATTGACATAGCAGGGAAGGGCTTCGTTACCGTCCTTAACTTGATATCAGGCATGATATGGGGTGGCAGGCTTCACGGAGAGAAGAAGCTTCGTATCGGCTTGGAGTTTCGACAGGTGGTCCAAGAACTTGTGCAGCTTTGTGGGAAGCCCAATGTGTCAGATCTTTTTCCTTGTCTAGCCAGGTTCGACATGCAAGGTTTAGCTCGGGAAACAAAGAGTAAGAAACAGTGGTTAAGTAGGATCATTGATCCGATGATCACTGAGAGGTTGAAGACTGAAGGGGGACAAAGCAAGACCCAAGGAAGTGAAGATATTCTGCAAAGGCTTCTGCAAGCCTACAAGGAGGGATCAGAGCTGGCATTGAGTTTGAATCAGATCATGGGTCTGATCATGGTATGCTCTAAAATATTATGAGGAAAAGCTCTGATTTCTTCTATTCAACCCCGTCTTTCAGCATTAAGTAATTTGTACTTCAATGCGTCAGTTTTCCAATTTACAATTTTACTCCTCTCTCTGGTTCTTTCATGTGTCAACAGGATATGGGGATAGGGGGAACGGATACAACATCAACAGTAATTGAGTGGACGATGGCACAGATAATGAAACAACCCGAGATCATGAGAAAAGTGCAGAATGAAGTAGACCAAATTGTTGGATTGCATCAAACAGTAGAAGAGTGCAAAAGGAAGTAGACCAAATTGTTGGATTGCATCAAACAGTAGAAGAGTGCAGAAGGAAGTAGACCAAATTGTTGGATTGCATCAAACAGTAGAAGAGTTCCATCTACCCAATTTGCATTACTTGAAAGCCGTCATTAAAGAGGTGCTGGGTTTATACCCTGTTGCTCCACTCCTTGCCCCACGTCGCTCGAACTAGGCATCTCTCGTTGGGGGCTACACTATCCCAGAAGGCACACAAGTTCTAGTGAATGCTTGGGCCAACCCTGCTTGGAGTTCAGGCCGGAGAGATTCTTAACTGATATGAGCAAACCTGATTTTAGTTTAAATGATTTAAGATACATTCCGTTTGGATCTGCAAGGAGGATATGTGTTGGGATCCCCTTGGCAGAAAGGATGAGCTTGCATGTTTTGGCATCCTTGCTTCGTTCTTTCAATTGGGAGCTACGGGAAGGAACAAAGCTTGACATGTCTGAGAAGTTTGAAATTACAATGAAGAAAGACTAGCTGCAGTCCCTACACCACGGCTTGTCCATCCAAAACTCTATGCTTGAACAACCCAAGGTATTAGATACATAAATTAATTAGGTAGAAGAAATAAAGAAATTAGGGAGAGAAATTAGAGATAAAAATTATCAATAGACATGAGAAAAACATTAGAGAGAGAAACACAGAGAAATAGAGAAATTAAGAAGTATATAGAAATTGGAGAGAAATTAGAGAGAAAATTTTAAAAGAAATATTGTAAAGTTGGTCCGAGGCTATCCCAAAATGACTAGCCGAAGTTAAGAAACCTCTTTCCAGCTAATAAGCCAAGATCCTTCCTACTTATTTATCCATGTAGGACTAACTCTAACACTCCCCCGCACGTGTGGGCCTTCCTTTGGGCTCCTGCACGTGCACAACATGGGTGGAGGCCCACATACGAATACCCGCTATGATACCATGTTAGATTTAGTGAAAGGAGATAGAAGATTAGAGAAAAGTGAAAAGATAGGAAGAAGAGAAAGAGAGAGAGAAAGAGGTTGTAAGGTCTTCATGACCTACAACCCTAAAACATATATTAATAGAATCCGAAAATACAAAATTACAATGATGCCATTCATGGCTTGAGGAGCAAGTAAACTAAACAATAAACAAAAAATAACTAATTAAAGTTTAGTAAAATTATTAAACTACCACTAACTCTTAACACCCCCCTCAAGCTGGAGCGTAGATATCATGAAGGTCCAGCTTGGAGAGAAGGTACTCAAATTCTTTTCTTCGAAGACCTTTAGTAAGCCGATCAGCCAGTTGATCTTTAGGGTTAACTTGTAGAGTGTGCACAAATCCCAAGGCGGCAGCAGCAGTAGCAGTAGCAATAACATAAAGAGGGTTTTATGAACCTAGCAGCAACAAAATAACACCTTCTCGGAGCAGCACCAAGCGTGTAGCACACTTAAACAACAGTATTAGCGATCACCCTTTCTATTAGTGCAACAACGACGCTAGCAATACGAGTGCAACGACTCGGCAGTACGAGTCCAACGACTCGGCAGTACGAGTCCAACGACTCGGCAGTACGAGTCGAATGACTCGGCAGTACGAGACCAACGACTCGATAGTACGAATCCCCGACTCGACGATGACGGTCCACCGACTCGGCGATGACGAGTCCACCGACTCGGCGATGCGAGTCCAACGACTCGGCGAAGACGAGTCCAAAGACTCGGCGATCTGAGTCCAAAGACTCGGCGAAGAGCAAAAACCCTTTTAAGGGAAGTAGGTTGTGCATCTAGCACTTACACATTAATTTACACCATTCGCCTTCCGACAATGGCAGAAGAAAGAAATATTAAACCTTTAACTTCCAACCACATAATAGATAATGTCAGCAGCACCACCACCAGTAGCAGCACGAACTAGAGCGCAGAAACACCAGAAAATCCTTTTTGATTCGGGAAAAACCTCTGGCACGGTTCCCAAGGCAGTGTAATAACACGAATTTTGCGTACCTGGATGCTCTGAAACACGTTCAGAACTACCTGTGACTAGAAGTGGCATGTTTTTGCAGCTCAAAGAACATTTTTTTTGTTCGGCACAAATCCCGATGTAGTGTAAAAATTCATTTTTTTACCAGCAACACTATTAGTAGTCGCAAATACAGGTTCCTGCGAACCCAATAGCAGCAAAGGAACTCCCTTTAGGAGTAAACTTATACGCACAACACTTCAATCAGCGAGAAAGCCGTGATGAAAGGATAATGGTAGAAGAACACAGAAAAGAGACAAACTTTAAGGATCTCCCATAATCTAAGACCTTTCCCCATGACCTCTGTAAGTGACGAGTCGTCACATAAAGACCCCCTCTGATACCATGTAAAGTTGGTCCGAGGCTATCCCAAAATGACTAGCCGAAGTTAGGAAACCTCTTTCCAACTAATAAGCCAGGATCCTTTCTACTTGTTTATCCATTTAGGACTAACTCTAACACTCCCCCGCACGTGTAGGCCTTCCTTTGGGCTCCTACACGTGCACAACATGGGTGGAGGCCCACATACGAATACCCGCTCTGATACCATGTTAGATTTAGTGAAGGGAGATTGAAGATGAGAGAAAAGTGAAAAGATAGGAAGAAGAGAAAGAGAGAAGGAGAGAAAGAGGTTGTAAGGTCTTCATGACCTACAACCCTAAAACATATATTAATAGAATTCAAAAATACAAAATTACAATGATGCCATTCATGGCTTAAGGAGCAAGTAAACTAAACAATAACTAACTAAAGTTTCGTAAAATTACTAAACTACCCCTACCTCTTAACAAATATTAAAGAGAGAATTAGAGAGAAAAGGGGAAGAAATAATCGGCTTTGCTTTTGGGCTCTAAAGTTTCAAAGATGTCATATTGGCTAGAGAATGTGATGCCTTATTTGTTTGGGGTTTGAGAAAGTAATCCAATCTACTTTCATGGTTTCAGTATCTGGTTAAAGTGTTGGAGTCCAACAAATAATCATTAATTGAAGAAGTGGTTTTCCCGGTGTTTTGAAGCTGATCTTTGAACAGCTTAACATTTGCAAGAACTTGATTAGCAAAGTAAGTTTCTATACTACTACAGATCTGAGATGCAGGCTCACAAATTGACTACTCGAGAAAGAATTCCACTTGAGATTGCAGCACTAGTAGGTTCATCTTCTTGGGACATGAACTTCAAATGTGGAAATGAAGAACTAGAGAAAAGATGCTTAAGTCTAAATCCACAGAAAGTTGAAAGAACTTGTTTTTTCCATATAAAAGTGAGAAAAGTGACAGGAACAAATTGAGAAGCTGAGGAAGAAGATAATACTGGATCGGCTGTGGCTTAATGTGTTCAAGTTTCCGGTGATGGCATGAAGCTCTGATACCATATGAAGATACATAGTAAATAGAGATCTGTAGAACAGAGTTAAAAAGAAATAAATACTATGAAGGAAGGAATGATTCAACGTACTGTGTAGTTACCAACAACAATATGACTTGAAACTGATCATATCTGATATTTGTTGCCTACATTATCTTAAATTATTTATTCTTCTTCATAATGTTCTTATCAAAACTTTGCAAATTTGTGTAAAAAAAATGAACATTTACTGAACTTGTAGTTGTTGAAGGCATCACAATATGATTTTACTTGAGATTCATATAAGTCCTTATACCCACACGATTAACTTTCTCTGTCTAGATTAAATCAAATCAATTTTTGAAGTTTCAATTTTTATCTTGTCCTTCCCTTTTTGTGCGCCACAGCTCTGACCTGATTATACTAAGACATTTCAATGGTGGAGTCCCCCTTTTGCTATGTATATTCTCTCTTTTGTTACTGCAAACAGAAGTTGCTGTTATCCTCCAATTTAGAAAAAATACTAGAGTTCAAACTGTTTACGAGGGCACCAAAGTTCTTATAAACATCTCCTTAACTTGTTGAACCAGTGGCTTCACTTGACACATGCTCTTTCACATTGCCGAAGAAAAAGAAAACAGTTCTTAACAGAAGAAACAAAACACCAGAAAATTTCAAGTTCATAAAAAAAGCAATAGAATAAAAAAATATGTGAGCAAAATACTTGATTTCTAGATGTAGGTGTTCTTGATCACCGTCACAGCGGATAACGCCGACAGCAAGCTTGCCAAACAAGTTCATAAAAAAGCAATAGAATAAAAAAATTAAGTGAGCAAAAATTAAGTGAGCAAAAATTAAGTGAGCAAAATTAAGTCAACAAATGTCAAGCACTTCACTAACACCTTTTTGTTGGAACCTTTCTCAGACTTCAAGTATACGAATCCGTAACAATCATCATACTCATTCCAGCCATCAATTCCATCTCCTTCTTGCCCTTTTAACATATATGTTCACATAAATTAATCAGAATGGCCTTAAAACTGATTTAAATTCTCGGGAATAACTCTTCATAAGTTCCAAAAAGAAATAAGAAAAGACACTCAACAATATAATCCTGTCAGAGCAAAGAAAGTAAGAGAAAAATGCATGTGATAAATAAGATTACAGTTGCTTCCACATGCCTTTTGCATTATATAATCAATCCTGCCAACGTGCCCTTCACATATCAACAAAGTTTATCTTTCATTTATTTTAGAGTAGCTGAAAGCTAGAGTCAAACCTCTTGGCGTAATTCAAGTGCAAGTCACTAATTAATTAAGTCACCAACTCTTGCCCACCCCTATAAAAAAAAGCAGAAAAAATAAAGATTAAAAGACCAGGTCCCTCAATAGAAGAGATACCCCTGTGTGTCAGATCAAAGTTAACTGTCCAATCACCTCAATAGAAGAGATACACCCGTAGGCTAAGTTACCCCATTTATAAACTCAACCTTCAGTAATAATCAACTTCCAGTTTATTTGTTTTCTGAAAATTTACCTTTCTCCTCGCCCAAGTTGAACTTCTCTATTTCTAAAGGTTCCACAAGGTCTTCAGTAGTAGCTTGCTCAACTTCAGAACGGCACAAAGGCATGGTAAAGGAAATTTCCTGTCAGGAAAAAGACAGCCATAGATGTGCAGAACATACACAAGAAGAGAGATACAAGCAAAACAACGATCAAAATAAAACATACAAGAGTGTCTTACATGCTCAGCATATCTATAATCAGATAAAACATACACGAGTGTCTTACTTGCTCTCTTAAGGATCTCAACCCTCTTGTGGACTGATAGATAGGCATTGCACTATAGCTTTCTTTATCCCCGTGTTACAACAAATAAACATGACAACAAATTGTGAAGTAAACACTACAAAGGAACAGACCAATATTAATAAATATATAATAATACCATAAATACAATAATAGGATAAAAAAGCATATGCGACTTACAATACCATAAATACTATAATAGGATAAAAAAGCAGAGGTTAAAGTAACAGTAGGACCACTCGGAAGAAATACTCTACTTCTGTTCAAATAGCTTCTTTTCTTTATCATTTTGTTATAGGAAAAATGAAAAAGTAAAACTTGTTGGAAGAAATGATAAAAAGAAACAGTCACATTGTACCCCTCATTTTCAATAAACAATTGTGCTTATGAGGTTAACTTATGAAAGGTTAATTCACTACCTCTTATTTAGCTTTCTCATATCTCTTTTTACATCTGTACAGGGAACCTAATAATTTGAGGTACACCTGACATGATATTCTTTTGAATGTGCTCCATTAGCTGATTGCAGGGATTTCAATGATCTTCGGTTATGTGAGGAAAAATTAAGTGAGCAAAATTAAGTGAGCAAATATTAAGTGAGCAAAATTAAGTGAGCAAAAATTAAGTGAGCAAAAAGTGAGCAAAAATTAAGTCACCAAAATTAAGTGAGCAAAAATTAAGTGAGCAAAATTAAGTGAGCAAAAATTAAGTGAGCAAAATTAAGTCAACAAATATCAAGCACTTCACTAACACCTTTTTGTTGGAACCTTTCTCAGACTTCAAGTATACGAATCCGTAACAATCATCATACACATTCCAGCCATCAATTCCAACTTCTTCTTGCCCTTTTAGCATATACGTTCACATAAACTAATCAGAATGGCCTTAAAACTGATTTAAATTCTCGGCAATAACTCTTCATAAGTTCCAAAAAGAAATAAGAAAAGACACTCAACAATATAATCCAGTCAGAGCAAAGAAAGTAAGAGAAAAATGCATGTAATAAATAAGATTACAATTGCTTCCACATGCCTTTTGCATTATATAATCAATCCTGCCAACGTGCCCTTCACATATCAACAAAGTTTATCTTTCATTTATTTTAGAGTAGCTGAAAGCTAGAGTCAAACCTGTTGGCATAATTCAAGTGCAAGTCGCTAATTAATTAAGTCACCAACTCTTGCCCACCCCTATAAAAAAAGCAGAAAAAATAAAGATTAAAAGACCACTCCCTCAATAGAAGAGATACACCCGTGTGTCAGATCAAAGTTAACTGATCAAAGTTAACTGTCCAATCACCTCAATAGAAGAGATACACCCGTAGGCTAAGTTACCCCATTTACAAACTCAACCTTCACTAATAATCAACTTTCCAGTTTATTTGTTTTCTGAAAATTTACCTTTCTCCTCGCCCAAGTTGAACTTCTCTATTTCTAAAAGTTCTACAAGGTCTTCAGTAGTAGCTTGCTCAACTTCAGAACGGCACAAAGGCATGGTAAAGGAAATTTCCTGTCAGGAAAAAGACGGCCATAGATGTGAAGAACATACACAAGAAGAGAGATACAAGCAAAACAACGATCAAAATAAAACATACAAGAGTGTCTTACATGCTCAGCACATCTATAATCAGATAAAACATACAAGAGTGTCTTACTTGCTCTCTTAAGGATCTCAACCCTCTTGTGGACTGATAGATAGGCATTGCACTATAGCTTTCTTTATCCCCGTGTTACAACAAATGAACATGACAACAAATTGTGAAGTAAACACTACAAAGGAACAGACCAATATCAATAAATATATAATAATACCATAAATACAATAATAGGATAAAAAAGCAGAGGCTAAAGTACCAGCAGGACCTCTCGGAAGATATACTCTACTTCTGTTCAAATAGCTTCTTTTCTTTATCATTTTGTTATAGGAAAAATGAAAAAGTAAAACTTGTTGGAAGAGAGAGAAAAAGTAAAACTTGTTGGAAGAGAGAGAGAGAGCACACCTGTCACCATGCCAACATGTCCACTAGGCATTCTTTTTTCCATGTGAACTGTAAGGAAGTTGTCTATATAATCCTCCTCAGCCACCCACCTAGAATAATAATAAAAAAAAAATTAAAAACCCACAAGAATGCCTCATTTGTATCTTTCTGAAATATTTCATTAAACATCAAAGACTTGTAAGGAATCTGCTCATAATGTGAACGGGTCTTTTCAAATTTAACTAGAACAAAGATATATAAACAGATAGCAGTTACATTTAAAACAGTCCTAATTAAATAAGTCATATAGACATCCCAGTGAAACAGAATTAAAAAATACATCCACCATCACATCCACCAACACATCCACCAACACATCCACCAACACATCCACCAACACATCCACCATCGAATTATAAACACATCCTCATGAGATTATTTACTTCTTTGAAGTAGGAATTTAACATGGGAACATAACTGAAAAACAATTGCAGATGGGTAATCTTCATGACTGCAGCCATACATCAAACAATGGCAGCAATACATCGATAAGCTGAAATATTACAAGGGGGAAGTGACATATCATCATATAACTTTGACGACTCTATCGCTCCATCTGAGGGAATTGGTGGGAACTAATAGAGATGGTTCAGGTCAATTCAGCAACGTCCATATACATTTGAATGAATATTTTTTTAACCTATGATAGACAATGTTTATCGACAGCGACTATTCACAACCTATGGCTAGAGGAGAATACATAAACCTGTAATTTGAAATATACGTGACTATATATAGAAAATCAAGATAAAAATATGATAACGAGAAAAGCCAGAATCGTTCCTGAGATCACTCAACTGCAGATACGTGTTAAACGCTTTGCTCATTTTAGGAATAAATGCACAGAGTTCATGCGGCTCAAAGAAAAGAAAGGAAACCAAAAAAACAACATACTGCAACAAAATCCAATCAAACGCCACCAAACCACGCTTATTCCTGGATATAGCAGACCAATAAAAGAAACACTAAAGATAAAAAAGAAAACGAACCCAATATATTACATGAGTGAATAATAAGCGAGATAGCCCACTTTCACCAAATGACACCAGATACTATACCAAATATCGTCTAAATACGATTCATGTAGCGAACAGGAAATAGAAGTACCATTAAGAAACGAAATTACCTGCGGCGAAGGGGAAGAGCCTTCCAACGACGGCCACAACGTCTGATGGCGGCGGGAACGCAGAGGAGACCGCCGGAACTCGCCCAGACAGTCTTCGAGTAGACTAGGTTTTCGAACCCCAAGAGTTTGTGGAAGCTGGGTCTTCGGCCGGAGCAAAACGTGCGCCGAGAAGAGAACGCCGGAGGTCCTTTGACTGATGGTGGCCGGAAGCTGAACGCCGGAGGTTCTTCGCGCGCTGGAGTACTTCGACAAATTTCGTCAATCTATTTTCAGGGCGGTAGAGGAAAAAGGGGGATGCGCCCGGGCGTGTAACACGCGTAACGGGCACGGGAACTTAGGTCCCGATTTAAATGAGATCAAATAATTTTATATGAACCCTTTAGGGCCATATAAATCTGATCGAAACTCGGCTCAATCGGATTTTATTCTGCCGCGGTTGGGTCGAATTTCGTGTAATTCGGCCGACGTGTAGGTTATAACCGCTAACCGCCAGCCGAATAGTCTTGCTGGCGGATAATTTTCCATCCGGCGTGTGTTTTTTAGTAGTGTTTATTTATCCTATGAATCTTCTTGGGAGTTGAGACATCAAATTATTTAGTGTAAATTCTTAAAAAATAACTTAATTAAACTATAAATGATTTCGCATTCATTTATATATCTAACCTATTTAATTATTTTGTATTTGGAAGTTATTTATACTCCATCTCTCGGTTTCTCTCTCTCTCTCTCCCCTTCTGTCCCATTCTGTATCCCACTCACTTTCTATCTTTTTTGTTCTTTCCAAATCCTTCCCCTTCTCCGTACCCCTCCATCTTTCAACTCTTTTTGTGCTTTTGCTTGTTGTTTCCTTTTGTTTTTCTAGGTGTTTCTCTATCTATCTCACTCTCTCCCATTCACTCTCTTCCTGACTCTCCCTCTCTCTCCCATTCACTCTCTTCCTGACTCTCCCTCTCTCTCCCATTCACTCTCTTCCTGACTCTCCCTCTCTCTCCCATTCACTCTCCCATTCACTCTCCCATTCACTCTCCCATTCACTCTCCCATTCACTCTCTTCCTGACTCTCCCTCCCTCCCACTCTCTCTCTGATTCTCTATCTCACTCTCTTCCTCACTCCCTATATTTTTCAAACAATGTTCGATTTTTTTTGTTACTGTTTTAGGTGGAGTTCTCTCGAGCCCTCTTTTGCTGCTGTTCATAATTTGAAGATGTCTGTAAGCACACAATTTAAGACACTCTTTCTAAATTTCCAATTCTAACTGATCTCTTTTAATTGATCATAAAGTCTTTCTAATCCTGAATTACAATTGATTGTTTGAGACACTCAATATCCTCTTCTTTTGGCTTTTAGTTTCTTGTTGTCTCAACTTCTCCCCCATATTGTCCTTAGGCCTATTCAAGGTAAGTTTTTACAAAATTTGTTTTCTTTTAAACATTTCTTTCCTTTTATTTGAGCTCTATACTAATTTTTATTGTCATCTAAATTAAAATTAGAGTTTATCTTCTCATTGCTATGACTTATCTATATTGTCTTTTATTTGCAGAATGTCCTTTGCATTTGTGAGGCAGTTTAATGTTTTGAGCTATTATTGATAATCCAAGGTGAATTACAAGTGATTGAATGGGAGCCCACTTAATTTGTAGAATCTCCTTTTATTTGTTTTTCTTGCACTTTCTCTTGGCTTTGTAATGGGAGGATTATAATAGGAGGTTTGCTGTTTCTATAACTCTATTTCTCTCATTCTATTTCCCTCGTTTTCTCTGTTTGTTTTTTTGCTTTCTATGCCTTGGTTTTTCTTGTTGTTTCTGTATGTGTTTTCTTTCTTTGTCTCTCTTCCCGAGGACATTAGACCTTATTTATCTTCAAGCTTGTTATGTCTATATAATTTTCATTTCAGCTCTGTTTTTCTTGAAAATAACTTGAAGTTACCAATTGGTGGATGCAACATCTGTAACTCTGACTTGTTTTGCTTCCTTAGACCTGTACACTGATTGCTGATCTTAAGTGCACGACACGGCTTGAACCAGAATATAGTGCCTTGGACAACTGATTTGGAAGGTAAGAATTAAGATTGAGAAATTTTGGGAGATGGTAAAGAATTAAGATTGAGAAACTTTGGGAGATGGTGTTTCACATAACTGCCTTTAATTTTTTCCGGACTAGTGCTTTTGTAATTTTTCATTGTTTGATATTTTTTGTTGTTTTCTTTGTTGGGAGTTCGTAGCCCAAGGTCCAATTTGGGCCTCCAGAGTTTTCATATTTTAGGGGGATTCGTGAAGTGAAATTTGGTATTTGTGTGCTGAATTTGGAGTTTGTGCCTACCTCTAAACCCTGATAATGTATGTAATGTAGTGATGTGAGGCCTAGTTCTTGTGTGCACTACGTGGGTCTCCACGAAGTTGTCTATATGTAGGATCCCAACAGGAGGCCCACACGGTAGGGGAGTGTTAAGTTTAGTCCCATTTAGATAAATAAGTAGAACATATCTTGACTTATTAGTTGGAAAGCGGCTTTCTAACTTCGGCAAGTAATTTTGGGATAAACCTCAGACCAACTTTACAAATAGTATAATTAGCCACTGTTTTGTTATACTAAAATAGTAAGGTTTCCGTGTACCATAATAAAACATATGTTTTAGTTATTTCACAAATTATTATCTTAAAATATAATCTAACTTAAAAAAAATAGAGTTTATTAGTCATTATATGTTAACGATCAAATTTCCCTTGTTCTAATTAGTTGTGGCATTCTTAGCTGTGTTTTAGTTGTCTTATTTCCCTTGTCTTATTTGGTCTTTTATTCTAGTGCATTAGGCCAAGCAGCTACGAGCATTGGTGCATTCACGAAAGGCCAGGACCATTTTTCCTTTTTTTTTTCTTTTCATTTTAGCGTTTGTTTCTTGCTAGTGCAACAAAGAGCTTTATATTACAGCGGCGAGGCCTTGGAAGTAGGGTATGTTTTGAGAACTGATGCTGTTGCAAAAATCTTTCCCACATCTTTTAAAAGGGTCCCGATATTTTCGTTCTTAATTTCGTACGTGATGCACCCCACTTCCACAATTTTTCTTGATTGGAACTACGTTTCGGGGTCCCGATATTGCATATGTTCTTAATAAATAGCTAAATAATACACAATATGATTAATATTTTAGACGACATCGTACATGGAGAATTATAAAACAAAACACTTTTCTTCCTAGAGAAACGGATCGGGGAAATAAATCAAGAGAGTCACACAAAAAAGATATTTTGTACTGCCAAAAAAATCAGATGTCCCGACAAAACTAATCTTTAATTTGGGGTCCAATATTCAAGGCCACGGATGCTGGTTCTGATCATGGAGTCCCTCTCATGCTTCAGCTGGTATTTGTTTTCAGCCGCATATGTTACATCTTCGCCTGATCTTCTAGATCGGTGCTAAGACGCTTCAAAAAAAAAAAAAAAAAAAAAAACCGACATTCAGGGCAGAGACTTTTTCTTTGGAGCTTACCCATATTGGAGCTTACCCATATGGGTAACGTTGACGACCACATAAATATGAAGGCCCTCGTCAGTCGAATGAAATAATCTAGAAGAGCGTCGGAGGAACTGTTATATATATATATGTGTGTGTGTGTGTGTGTGTGTGTGTTTATCACAACGAATGTAGTACTATGGACAGTTCCATACCAGAGCTTGTGTTGTGTTAATCCTCCCTAGTGAATAATACATGCATGATCTGGTGAGTATGGCCACCAATCTTAGTTCAGCTATAAATTTAAGCGTAAAATTATGTGAAGCCATGATCTTATATTCAGCCTTCTGATTATAATGTGCTGGTTCAGTTGGGGGAAGAAGATAAGAAGCAAGAGAAGCTTCCCGTTGCCTCCAGGGACACTAGGCCTGCCTATCCTTGGCTATCTACCTTTTCTTCAACCAGACCTCCATTGCTTCTACGCCAAACTCGTTAAAACCTATGGACCTATATTCAACCTTCGACTGGGTAGTAAACTCTGCGTCGTGCTATCTAGCTCCTTCCATAGTTTACTACCAATTGTCTCCTTCATATAAGGGAATTTCATTTCCCTTGTGAGACATGATCGGATTACGCATGCATTGCAATTAATCCGATTCCATTCATCATCATCTAGATACGAGGGTTTAGCCTCATCCAAAGCAATATCAAGCTCTTGTTGATAAAGAGCATCCAACATTTCACATTGCCACATACTAAAATTGTTCGATCCATCAAATTTTTCTACGTGAATCTTAGCCTTTGTCAACACCGTCCGGGAAGACCTTGAAGTCGACGCGGCGGTTGTTGATGATGCTTCCATAGTTAAATATAACTACGACACAGACGTGGAAATAAACAAACTGCCTAGGTTGTTAACCTTGGCTCTGATACCAATTGTTGTGAAAATCGGGTTGGTTTCCACCGAATGTGAACAATTGTACCAAGAAATTAGACTAAGAAAAATTCCCAAGTAGTTGGAGGAGACACGAACGGTCTCGCTTAAAACCCAAATTCCTTAGACTCGTAAGTCTTTTTGACAGAATTTTTCCTAAATAATTTAATGGAAAATATATCACCTAAACAAAGTTTACTCGACAAATGAATCGAATAAATAATACACAAAAGTATAACACAAGATTTACGTGGTTCGGTAACTTACCTACATCCACGGGCAATGACCAATATCTCTAATATCCACTGATGTAAGAATTACAACGGTTGGGTATAATCACAACTGGGAGAAAACTCTCAACCCAAAATACCCACAAAATTGGAGATAAACAAATTTGTTCCAAATGAAGGAACTTACAAGATCTCAAACCCAAGAGAACCAAACTAGAGAAAGAGATTTCTTTATCAATCTTTCTCTCACAAATGCTCTCTCTTCCAGTAACTGGAATGAGATACTAAGTAAGAATACAAATGACTCTATTTATAGGGAAAATTTCGGATCACTTTTTCTATAATAATAATATTTTAATAATATAATAATATAAATATATTATTATATTAATAAAATAATATTAAAGGTGGGGCTGGTTTTGGCGGCGTCTCCCATTTCGGCGCCGCCTATAGTCAACATCTTAAATTAACATTTAAGATGTCGACTCCCTTCTTTACACATTATAAAATGTGTTGAGCGGGGGACAAAATAAAGCCACCCCACTCACAGTTCAGACATGGTCTGGTCCCCTAACGGCCCGCTCTGACGCCTCCTCAAAAAGACGTGCGTCCAGGAACTCATGGCTACTTCCTGGCTCGACGCGACCTCCGGCTTTAGAAGAGGAGAGGTCCGAGAGCTCGTCCATGATTTGTATCTACAAGCAGGGTCAACACAGGTTAGTATTGCAGAGAAAGCTTTTGTTGCACTCCTGAACGTGATGCCCAGTAATTTATGGAGTAGGAAGCTTCATGGAGAGGAGAAGCTTCGGATCGGTGCTGAGTTCCGGCGGGCGGTAGATAGCCTGGTGGAGCTTCTGGGGAGGCCCAATGTTTAGGATGTCTTACCTGTGCTCGCCAGGTTCGACCTGCAAGGCGTGGCAAGGGAAGCAAGGCATAATCTGGAGTGGTTTGACGGCTTACTTGATTCAGTGATAAATGAGAGGCTGAAAGCAGACCTACTGGAAAGCAAGAGTCGAGGAAACAAGGATTTCCTGGAGGCACTTCTACGTATCTATAAAGGAGGAGATACTGCAGAGATGGCCTTGAATTCAAACTACATCAAGGCTTTGATCATTGTGAGTTCGCCCATGAGGGCTGATTTTATTCTTCCATACATTTTAACCAATCGGAATCCTTCCCATCTGGGTCCGTGGTTAGAATAATTGAGCTACACTGGTTCAGCATTTAACCGAACTATAACAATATAAAAGTCTTATTAAATTGTTAGGTCAAGATTAGGAATACATAAAGATACTGATAAAAGTCAAAGAAAGTAAAAAGAGTGTGCTGAAACTTTGGTATAAGTCATCTTACTTTTGGAATGTCCTAGATGTAAAATTTCAGCCACAACTTTACCTATCTCTTTAAATCTGAACCACACGTGTAATCTTCCCACTACAATATATAGGTGTGTGCAATGCATAAGTGAGCAATGAGAAATACTTCAATCTTTTGTTTCTCCTTTAATTTACTGCATTGCCTACCTTCCTCTCTTGCTGTCCTATGCTCTGTCTATCTAATTACTCTAAAACGAGAATACCTAAATGTTCCACTCTTTTGTCCTCACCCCTTAGATCTCCCACGTAAATAATCAAATAACCAACAGATAGATTCTCTCCATGGTCCATAACTGACATGATCATCTCTCTAATTCTATAATATATATGTCAATAGGATATGATATATGGCCGCTGGAACGGATACAACATCAACGACAATTGAGTGGACGATGGCACAGATGCTGAAACAACCAGAGATCATGAGAAGAGTCCAAAAGAAACTAGACCAAGTAGTGGGATTGCATCAAACAGTAGAAGAGTTCCATCTCCCCAATCTGCATTACTTAAAAGCTGTTGTCTAAGAGGTGCTGCGTCTGTATCACACTGTTCCGATCCTAACGCCTCGTCACCCAAGCCAAGCCTCTGTTGTTGCGGGCCACACCATCCCAGAAGGCACACAAATTCTGGTGAATGCTTGGGCAATCCACAGGAGTTCTCTGTTCTGGGAAGAACCCCTGGAGTTTCGGCCTGAGAGGTTCTTAACTGAAGGCTGCTGCAAACGAGACTTCATTAGCTTCAAAGATTTTCACTACATACCATATTTTGGGGCAGGAAGAAGGATATGTTTTGGGATCCCCTTGGCGGAAAGAATGATCATGCTCGTTTTGGCTTCCCTCTTGCATTCATTTGACTGGCAGCAACCACAGGGAATGGAGATAAACACGTCAGAGAAGTTTGGGATGACAACGAAGAAAAGCATTCCACTGGTTGCAGTCCCTACACCAAGACTTCCCGATTCGAACCTGTATGAGTGATTTGTATCAAGTGTTTGAGAAAAAGTCACTAAATTTTATAAGGTATAATGATCTTATTAGTATAATTTTTTGCATTTTGAATTAGTTTTCAACTAGTTGTAACCTCTTTGAATTTGTCTCTGATTTAGATGTTTAATTAAACTATTCTATGTATATAAGAGATCTTTAATTTGGGTGAAGTGCATGTTATATGACCACGAAGGTCGTCTTAATCAACATGGACAATGAAGCCAACTCCCACGGTGCCATATGTTAAGATTGAGCCCAGTTCCATTCCAAAATGACCAGCCAATTAAGGACGCATATTGCCCAACCTTATAATTCGATATCATTACTTAAAACTTTTACAATGTTAGACTTTTTCCTACATTAACACTGCCCCTCACCTCTAGGTGAGACGTGAACAAATTGGGCCTTATCTTCTGAAACCCACAAATAAATTGGATATAACCTTTTGGAGCCCACAAAAAATTAGGTCTAGCCCACAAATAAACAAGGGAGATAACTTGTTCTGGCCCATGCACACGCGGCTCTGATACAATGTTACCATAGACAAAAACTGTTTAAAACGGGTTAAACTTTATCAAACCTACAAAAAAAATCAAGAGATTAATCGTCTCTGACGTCACTATCTGTGTAAAAAACACTTAAAAATAATAATTTAGAAATAAAATCAGTTTGGTAGACTTAAATAACTCTTAATGGTCTTAATGCAAGTATATATAAAAAAGTCTCATTCATCAATGATTATCAATTAGAGGAAGACAAAATAAATAGGTGCCAAGGACAGGACTTTTCAGGGTTTTGTGACAGAGGATTTTTTCGTCGGAGAGGCGGAGGATGGAGAAAGAAGAAGCCGGTGGCGCTACAGCTCTTCTTGTTGGAGAGGAGGGTCTACACAAACACAGGGGATAGCACAACGGAGTTGACAACCGGATCTGAAACACAATTTCTTCTCAAAGCTAGACTCTCTCTGCGAAGACATATCAAATCTTAGTCTTGAACACAAAACTTGCATTCACAAAATAAAATAAAATAGTTCATCCCACACGGGAACCCACCTCGGCACACAATAGCCGAGTAGAAAAAATATAAAATACACAATGATCTTTCTGAGGGCACTACTCAAATACGCACGACAGATCTCCACTCGAAGGAACTCACTGTGACCTTAAAATTGGATGTAGATCAAACACTCCTTAGTTGCAGTTGCAAGCCGGAAGGATGGATGGAAGACAAAGAAAACACGAACCCTCACAAACGAATATCCAAAAACAGGGGAAGAAAAAAGAAAAATAACAAAAGATGTACAGAAATACACAGAATAGGATGGACTTCAACTTGCCGACTTCCTGAAAAACCAAAAAGGATGGTTCAAATTCACGACATTGAGGGGGAACCGAAAGGATACACGAAGATGTAACATCACCCTCCCATCCCCGCCACCCCCCCCCCCCTCGCACACACACACACACGCACACACACACACACACACACACACACACTCACACACACATAGAGGAAAAGAACGCAACCAAGAAAACCGACGATCGGTACCCCGAAAACACCCATACACAAATTCAGACAAGTCCGACTGTACTTCTTCCACCTGATTTTTAGAAACTACAGTGGAACAAAGGAACAGGAGAGACGCCGCAAGAGACCACGCCAACCACCGGACATCAGCGCCTGCGGCCACCCTGTACCGGAACTCCTCCCTGACACACACCAAAAAAGGAAGCGTATACACACAGGAAACAACGAGAGACGACTGAATCAAGTCATAAGTAAGCTTGATTTACAACTGCAATCCCTCTCTCAGATAAGAAGGGGAACCTCATTTGACGGAAGGACAAATGTCTACCATCATCGAAAACCTGAACAAGGTCTCCATATCAAGCTACTGAATCGAGCGTGGTACTGCAAAACTTCAGAGCTCTCTAATAGGCCTGTTCGTAGTTCGTATCCCCACCCCTTTGAACTTTGTGGCAGCCTCCTCCAGCAACTACTTTGGAAGCCGGATCAACCTGAAGTGTCAGTTGCAATATACCATCTGAACCGTGGATACCACTCCTTTGTGTTGTCCACGCCTAAAACATGCAAGGAATTGCTAGTTCAAGCGCCAATCCGAATCAAGGATTCCCACCTTCATTTGTTCATATGGCCAAGGAACTTCCATACAAACACTTTTTTGTTTGAACACGCACCCTTATGGGTGCGTCTAGTCAAGCTACCATGTTACCTTTTCCATGATGAAGCCTTACGGCGGGTAGTCGAACCACTGGGTCGATACATATGCAAGGGTAAAAGTCCTAGTTAATCTGGCCGGGGAAGAGTGCAAAGAAACTACCATTGAGATAGATAACCAGTGTTTCCCCCTCCCCTTCTTAGTCGAAGGTCAACCAAAAATATGCACAATATCTAGGAGATGGGGACATGAAATTGCTGAGTGTCGTGGAAGACCTTATCCAGCACTGCAAATTCGGGAACGCCAAATTCACGAGCACCAAAACCAACTAGAATACCAAGATGAGAACAGAGACCAGGGGGAATTGGATGATTGTACAAAATCAAAAAACCTCATGGGCAGGAATATCCTCGGACTCGTCTAATAACAAAAAAACCAGGCCCCAATATAAAACCAAAAAAGAGATTGAAATAGTTACCCCCAAAGCCTACCCGAAGACAAGACCTCCACAAATACCCTCTCAAACCAGTCTGAAATTACGAAAATACCCCAGAAAACAAAAAGTATCATAGTTATGCCTGAGCAAGGGAACAAAAGTGTTATCTTAGATGATTTGGGGGTGGCTCAGAAAATAGTATCAAGAAAAAAAAACGTTCGGTAGAGAAAGGGATGCATTGGGAGACAATAGAAGACGCCCATAGGACTAGCCCACACAAGCAGGCCAGGACCGTGACAGAGGCACCACTTCCTCCCACCTCGTCATCAGGTATGTATACGACGACCCTCTGTTATGGTTATTTATGTCTGTAGTCCTAATTTGGAATATCCGAGGAGCACACAGTTCCTCGTCTCGGCATGCACTAGAACCCATTATTTATAAACCACACACCTGATCTCATTTATCTCTCTGAGACAAAATCGATGACGCCAAATTCGTCCAAAACTTTTAAATGCTTTGAAAATTTATATCAGTCATCATACTGCGTACCTTCACAAGGGCTGAGTGGAGGACAATGGATATTTTGGAAAGATTCGGTAAAACTTCACATAATTAACACAACCCCTCACCTTATACATACTTGGATTGAATGTAGAATTGGAAAAGACAAATTAGTCACATTCACCTATCTCCCACCACAACAGAACAGATGGAATTCAGCCCTAAATGAGCTAAAAAAACTACAAAGCCCATTGTCTACCCCTGCCATGATAGTTGGCGACTTTAACACCACAATCACTAACTCTGAAAAAAATTCTCCATAGAATAATCAGTATAGTGTCAACAACCCTTTCAAAAATTTCATCACCCATGGCTGGTGGAATGACATTGGATTCTCGGGTGCCAAATACACCTGGTCAAATGGTAGTCTCTGACAAGCTAGTTATGGCTAGACTGGACATGGCTCTAGTCAATGGGTCTTGGCTCAGAGCCTAGCCTAAGTTGACACTAGAAATATTACCTAGAGTTAGATCGGGCCACTCTCCAATGATTTTAGAGCTTATACATGAAAGAAAAACTCACAAATGCCCCTTTAGATACCAAGCCATGTGGAGAGAAGGCCAGAACTATGAAAATATAGTTCAAGATGCCTGGAATAGCATTCTGCACCCAAACCAGTCCACACCCCCTCCCCCCCTGAATTCCTACCCATCAGATTTAACAAAATTGCAGAGGAACTAACAGCTTGGAATAAAAACTCTTTCAGGAATTTCCATATTAAGATCAGAGCCTCAGCCAATAAATTTGAAAAAATACAAAACCAACCCACAAATCAATCCCTCCTAAACCAAGAAAAAGAGTTACAACTGAGAGGCTGAAGACCGAAAGGGGACAAAGCAAGAGCCAAGGATGTGAAGACATTCTGCAAACGCTTCTGCAGATCTACAAGGAGGGATCAGAAACGGCTTTGAGTTTGAATCAGATCAAGGGTCTGATCATGGTATGTAATTGTTAACTAGAAATATGATAAGTAAAAGCTCTAATTTCTTCTATACATTCAATTACCTGGTCTTAACCAATTCATTATGTAATTATTAGTACTTGATCATCGCATCAGTTTCTCAATTCCTTGACGACAGGATCTGGTGATAGGTGGAACGGATACATCATCCACACTAATTGAGTGGGCGATGGCACAGATGATGAAACAACCCGAGATCATGGAAAGAGTGCAGAAGGAGGTAGACCAAGTAGTTGGATTGCACCAAACAGTAGAAGAGTTCCATCTTCCCAATTTGCATTACTTAAAAACCGTCATTAAAGAGGTGTTGCGTTTATACCCAGCCACTCCAATCGTCACCCCCCGTCGTCCGTCATTAAAGAGGTGTTGCGTTTTACCTTTTGTTCAACGCGTTATTTATTTTTAGTATATTAATTTGTGCAACTTTAGTCATCTAAATTTTTGTATTAGTGGAATGAATGAAACAGGATGTCTAATGAATGATGATGCATCCAAACAGGGAAAAATAACATTTAAAAATATATATTTTTTTAAATTAACGATTTTTTCTGGCAGTTTTAAAACCGCCGGTATTCAATTTTAAAATTATTTACAGGCGGTTTTAAACCGCCGGTAATCAATTTTACCGGCGGTTTTTAAAACGCCGGTAAAGGACTTCGGTAAATATTTCCCGGCGTTTTATTTTTCGCCGGTAATTTATACGTATTTTATACCGGCGGTCAAAACCGCCGGTAAATTACCGGCGCTATTTTGCGCGTTATGACCGCTAGTACGACTTTACCGTCGCTCCGTTTACCAGCGATAATGTTTCCGCCGGTAAGTACTTTACCGGCGGTTTTGGGGCCTTTACCGGCGGTTTTTAACCGCCGGTAAAGGCCGCTTTTTTGGCAGTGATCTGTCGTTGGGGGCTACACTATCCCAGAAGTCACACAGGTTGTAGTGAATGCTTGGGCCATTCACAGGGACCCTCACTTATGGGACAACCCCTTGGAGTTCAGACCGGAGAGATTCATAACTGATTTGAGCACACCTAATCCTACTTCGAATGATTTCACTTACATACCGTTTGGGAAGGAGGATATGTGTTGGGATTCCCATGGCAGAAAGGATGAGCTTGCATGTTTTGGCATCCATGCTTCATTCTTTCAACTGGCAGCTGCCGGAAGGAACAGATCAGATTGACATGTCTGACAAGTTTGGGCTTTCAATGAAGAAAGCTGTTGGACTAGCTGCTGTCCCTACACCACGGCTTGTCGATCCAAAACTCTATGATTGAGTAGCACCGTACTAGTAGCTGTCAAAGTGTAAACGATATACAAGCTACTTATATATCCTCCGTAACATACCAGGTTCTCAGCATCAGATCTTCTAAACAGATCAACCGAAGCATCTACAATAAATCAGGAGTCTTTACCAAATCTGGATCCCCTACGAGACAGCTTATGATCTCCAGCGATTCTCTTATTCTGTTATTTTCAAATTCAAAGATGTATTATCTTTCTTTATCTTCTGTTCTAATTGATCAGTCTACTGTAATATTCAGTCGGAATAGGATCATCGACTTCATATCTATTTTCAAGTCTCATCTCACACTAAGTTGTATCAAGAACATATTGGTTGCATCTACCTATATATATAATCTTTATTTTCTGCATCCTGATCTCCATAGCTTCTGGCGCAGCATTCGAATTAGCCATAAATGTCACATTTTAATAAAGAAAAAACATGAGCCCCTTTTCCGTTCTGATTTTTGTGTCTATTAGTTAGTGTGTTAATTTTCAGCTTTGTATAATGGTCTATTTTCAGAGGTTACTATTTTTTCAGAGGTTACTACTGGAAATCAGTTAAAACAAATTATACTACTGTAATTATTTTGAAGGCACATTACCAGGATAGAGATTTCTGAACATCTTTCAAGAATACAGATAGCTACTGTTTTTTTAGATCTACTATTCATAGTAGTGAGAGGAGAAAAGTAGAATGACAAGAGAGAAAAATGGGAAGGAGGAGAGTATTACAAGGAAAATAGAAGTTCAACATATTTAGAGCACATGCATGTGTCCAATCATACACATTTGGAAGAGCATAGCGAGCCCTTCCAACATTCTTTATACATTCCCAAGTTCTGATGGCCAGTGAAGCTCTCTCTCTCTCTCTCTCTCTCTCTCTCTCTCTCTCTCTCTCTCTCTCTCTTCTCTCTCTTCTCTCTCCTCCGGGCATTGGTGTTCGGACGGCTTTTACCCCCAAGAGACACCACTTTTGTAGCAAACATTGCTCTCTTTCTCTCTGAGAATTAATTTCTCTCTTCAGGTACCGTTGCTATCTTTCTCTCTGCGATTCTGATAATGCTTTCTTATTCAATGTTTTAGTCTTGCTATGTTGTTCTGCTCATCTATTCTCCGTTTTTATGGGTTGCTCTAGTTTGTGAGTTGATCTCGTCAACTCTTAATGTTGGAGATTATAGAAGAAGAGCAATGCTACAAGTGTTGTGCAAAGTATTAGTCGGGTACTTTGCTGATATGGAGCCTAGGGCGGGCCCACCATACTATGCAATTAATAATGCTAGCTGCACCTAGCTGACGCACCTATTCAACGTAAATGTTAATCTAATCTATTGATGCCTAGGGTTTATCCTCTAGAAAATAAGATTTTATAAAAAAAATATTGTAATTTTCTTATATTTTTAAGGGCTTAGATTAACATGTACGTCGGATAGGTCCGTCTGCTAGGTGCGTCTAGCGTTACTCTTTATTCATTTATTCAAGTTACAGGTTTTATGTAGTAACATTTTATTCATTTATTTATCCTATGAATCCTCTTGGGAGTTGAGACATCAAATTATTTAGTGTAAATGCTTAAAATATAACTTAAATTAAAGTAACATTTTTCTAGGTGTTTCTCAATCTATCTCACTCTCTCCCCTCTCTCTCTCTCTCTTCCTGACTTTCCCTCCATCCCTCTCTCTCTCTCATTCTCTAACTCACTCTCTTCCTCACTCCCTATTTTTTCAAACAATATTTGATTTTTTCTCTACTGTTTTAGGTGGAGTTCTCTCGAGCCCTCTTTTGCTGCTGGTCTTAATTTGAAGATGTCTGTAAGCACACAATTTAAGACACTCTTTCTAAATTTCCAATTCTAAGTGATCTCTTTTAATTTATGAAGTATTTTTAATCCTGAATTACAATTGATTGTTTGAGACACCCAATTTCCTCTACTTTTGGCTTTTAATTTCTCGTTGTCTCAACTTCTCTCCCATATTGTCCCTAGGCCAATTCAAGGTAAGTTTTTACAAATTCTGTTTCCTTTTAAACTTTTCTTCCGTTTTATTTGAGCTCTTTACTAATTTTTATTGTCATCTAATTTAAAATTAGAGTTTATCTTCTCATTGCTATGACTTAATTATCTA
Source organism: Aristolochia contorta (assembly GCA_022405105.1). Lineage (NCBI taxonomy): Eukaryota > Viridiplantae > Streptophyta > Magnoliopsida > Piperales > Aristolochiaceae > Aristolochia > Aristolochia contorta. The sequence continues at coordinate 27,074,935 of CM039665.1, read as the reverse complement.
TTTTGTCTTTTATTTGCAGTATCTCCTTTGCATTTGTGAGGCAGTTTAATGTTATGAGCTATTTTAGCGAATCTGAGGTGAATTACAAGGGATTGTTTGGGAGCCCACTTTGTAGAATCTTCTTTTATTTGTTTTTCTTGCACTTTCTCTTTGGTTTGTAGTTGGAGGTTTATAATTGGAGGTTTGCTGTTTCTATAACTCTTTTTCTCTCATTCTATTTCCCTCGTTTTCTCTATTTGGTTTTTTGCTCTCTATGCTTCGGTTTTTCTTGTTGTTAATTTCTCTGTGTTTTCTTTCTTAATTTGTCTCTCTTCACTAGGACATTAGACCTTATTTAACTTCAAGCTTGTAATGTTTTTATAATTTTCATTTCGGTTATGCATTGGTTGAAAATAACTTGTTGTTACCAATTGGTGGATATATACAACATCTGTCACTCTGACTTGTTTTGAGTTTGATTTCTTACATAATTAATAAGTTATTGACATTTTTATAAAATTTGACTTTTGTATGTTGATTGTGGTCATATATTTATTAATACGTATATATATATATATATGTATGTATAATGACAATTGATAAATACATGACACGTGTTATTTTATTATTATTATGTTTATCTTTGTACAATTATTTAATGATGAATTATAATTATTTATTTTTGTATGACGATTGTTTATATTTATATAAAAGTTTTGACTTCATTATAAAATTTTACATTTGCAAGAAAAAAATGAAAAAATTTGTTAATCTTATATTAAGAGGTACTACCCTAATTTTGATATATGATCTATAAGACCATGAGTTAATAATTACAAACAAAAGTAGGAAACATTTAAATTATGTCCAAACTTTCAACTCTAATAATTTTTATCATAAGTGATGAAAAAACTTATTGGAAATAGTATAAGGTTATATATATAAAAAATTAAAAGTTTTTGTGAAGTCTAATTGAATAAATAAATATTTTGAGTTTGATTTCTTATATAATTAATAAGTTATTGAAATTTTTATAACATTTGACTTTATGTGGATTTTTGTCATTTATTTATATATATATATATATATATATATATAAAAATAACTTGATAAATACTTGGAACATGTGTTATGTATTTATTATTATGTTTATCTCTGTTCAATTATTAAATTATGAATTATTATTATTTATTTTTGTATGACGATTGTTTATATTTATATAAAACCTTTGACAGCTTTATAAAATTTGAAATTTGCAAGAAAAAAAATGAAATATTTGTTAATCTTTAAGAGGTACAATCCTAATTATGATATATGATCTATAAGACCATGAGTTAATAATTACAAAAATGTCGAAAAATTTTAAAATTATATCCAAACTTTCAACTCTAATAATTTTTATCATTAGTGATAAAAAACTCATTGGAAATAATATAAGGTTGTACATATGAAAAAGTAAAATTTATGTTAAAACTAATTGAATATAGAAATTTACCATATTACCCTTAAACTGTAAAAGGGTAAACAGGTACGGAAGAACTATCTCCGTTTCCATTCTGTTTATTAAATGGTAGAAAGGTAAACGATAGAACGATAAAAGGAAAGTAATATTTATTTCCGTTTAGTTCCGTTTAATAATCGGTTGGAAGGTAGAGCGGTTAAGCAGCTCCCGTTTTCATCCCTAGTTGTGAGTTCGAAACCGGCTCAGAACCCCAACAGAATAAGCAAGATCAGGTTTTGTACACATAAGAGCATACATAAAATTCCCCACAGCAGAAGTATATGGATATTTCGATTCATCCAACTTATCTTTGAGTTGAGAAGGACAATCCACCTAACTCATCTTTTTAGTGCTATCATAAGGTACTTCACTTTGAATACAGTTGGACATATGAAACCGATTTAGAAGAGTGTCTATATACTTCTCTTGAGATAAACTTAATTGTCGCAAAGCCCTATCCCTTAGAATTTTAATACTGAGAATATAAGAAGCTTCCCCAAGGTTTTTCAAATCAAACGTCTGAAATAACCATGTCTTTATACCTTGGAGTATTTGAATATCATTCTCAGCTAATAAAATATCATCTACGTATAAAGTAAGAAAAACAATACGATCTCCCACTATTTTTATATAAACACAATGATTTTTTGAATTATGAGGAAATCCATACTCTTTGACAGCTTCATTGAACTTGATATTCCACTGTGTTGAGGCTTGTTTCAACCTGTAAATGGATTTTTACAATTTACACACCTTCGATTCAGTTCCAGCGCTAATAAATCCACGAGGTTGTTCCATATAAATTTCCACATCTAAATCTCCATTAAGGAAAATAATTTTAACATCCATCTGGAACAACTCGTAGTCATAATATGCGACCAACGACAAGAGAGTTCGTATAGATTGTATACGTGCAACTGGAGATAATGTTTCATCATAATCGATTCCATATTGTTGAGTAAAACCCTTGACAACAAGACGAGCCTTGAATCTTTCAACTTTACCTTCATAAATTCCTCTTTTTTGTAAAAATCTACTTGCACTTAATGGGCTTAACAGATGCCGGATGATCAACAAGTGTCCAAACTTTATTTTTTTACATGGTGTCCTTCTCTTCTTCCATTATAGGTGTGTGTAATGCTTAAGTGAGCAAAGACGAGAATACTGATCCTATCCTTTGCTATTCTTTGCCCACAACAGATTCAATCGTATATATAATTTGAGTAAGGTAGTCTATCCTAATTTACTTGATGAGTATATCTTGAATTATATTACAGAGATCCTCGTTCAACCTGTTACACCTAAACGGTCACCTAGGGTACCCAAACCCAATCCACGATATCAGGACTGAGATTACGGTGGCTATTTATGTAAGTAGACTTTTCATTTATTTGTATTTCTTTTTAAGTCGTATGTCTGTAACTGATTAAGTACCGTTCTGTAACTGTTGTAAAGAACAAAAGAGGGAAAAATAGAGAAGAACGGAAAAAGGTTTTAGCATAAACACAGCTCTGTTCTCACTGAAAGAGAACTCATTAATTCAAATCTTCTTAACTCTGATTCAGACCCATCAGTGGTATTAGAGCAGCCGATCTTGAGCACCAATCGTAATCGAATTGATAATTTGGAGCAAGATGTCGGCAACATCAAAGAAGACATTTAACGACAGGAAAAAAAGATTTCAGACCAGATGCAGCGCCTTAAAGCTTCTCTGGCTAAAATTTCTGAGGCACATCCGAACCAACATACATCGTCCACCATCCATAATAATCGATGCACAAGTTACAGCCCGCAGCCCGTGCAACCAGATAATTCTATTTTTTCTTTAAGAATTGCAAAATCGACTTCCCCAAATTCTCTGGAAACGATCCTTCCGAATGGCTAAACAGAGTTAACCAATTCCTTGAATACAAAGATATTCCCAACAATCAGAAGGTTAGAAATGCAGCTTTTCATCTTTAAGGGGAGGCAAATCAATGGTGGTGTTGGTTAAAGAAGACATTTGAAGAAGAACAACTCGAAATTCCTTGGCAAACATTCGACAATGAAATTCGGGTACGATTTGGACCCCCAGAATCTGAAGACTTCGACGAGGGTTTATCTTGCATCCGACAAATGGGCACTCTTAGAGATTATCAAAGTGAGTTCGAGAGACTTGGAAATAGAGTCCAAGGGTGGACTCAAAAGGCCTTAGTCGGCACCTTTATTGGAGGATTCAAAGCCGATATAACTGACAACATACGCATGTTCAACCCACCCACCTTAAAAGATGCAATTTCTCTTGCAAAAATGTGTGATGATCAGTTGAACAGACAACAGCGAATGCCGAAATCTGTTGGTCGTTCAACAAACAACACCATTGTGCAGAAACAACCAACAACCTAGACGACAACACCATTTCGACGCCTTTCGTGGGATGAAATGCAGAAACGATGCAGCCAAGGACTCTGTTTTACCTGTAATGAGAAATTCACGCCACCCATGAATGTCAAGGACCACAATTACTACTGTTAGAGAGTTGTATCCATGATGACCAAGAAGATACCAACATATTCTTTTGATGAACTTTCAGACCGGAAATTAGACGAAGATATGGAACCAGGGATCACTCTTCGCGCACTGATGGGATGGGGAACACCACAAACTATGAGAATTTGGGCTACAATCGGCACTTGAAAAGTAATTGCATTAATAGACAGTGGATCAACCCACAACTTCATTTGTGATCGACTGGCTAATATCATCAAGTTGCTCGTAAATCAAACCAAGCCTTTCATGGTTAAAGTTGCCAACAGGGAGAAAATTCAATGCAAAGGACAATTCGAAAATGTTTCGGTCGACTTGCAAGGTACGGAATTTCAGCTTAATTTATTTTCAGTTCCAATAATGGGATTAGATCTTGTCCTTGGGATACAATGGTTAGAAACCCTCGGTTCAGTGATATGTGGCTGGAAGAATTCAACGTTGAGTTTCCATTGGCAAGGCCATCCTTGCAGCTTACAAGGAATTGTAGCCACTACTGTCCAACCAACTTCACTTCAAGGTATATTTAAAGAATACCGTCTACAGAGAACTCTTTTTGCTGTTTATGCTCCACCACATGTACAAAATGATTCTCCAAGCTGCGTCACTGATATGCAAAGTTTACTAGCAGAGTACTCAGATATATTTTTAGAACCTAATCAACTTCCTCCAGTTCGAGAGGTCTCCCATACAATAACACTCAAAGCAGCCACAGAGGCGGTCAATGTCCGGCCTAGTCAATAACAACAAGTTCAACTGATGTTGGATACCTGCTTAATTAGACCAAGCACTAGTCTCTTTTCATCACCGGTACTACTAGTGAAAAAGAAGGATGGATCATGGTGATTTTGTACAGACTATCGAGCCTTAAACGCAGTGAAAATTAAAGATAGATTTCCAATTCCGACAGTCGAGGACATGCTAGATGAGTTATATGGAGCGTCTTACTTCACAAAATTGGATTTAAGGTCTGGTTATCTTCAAATCAAAATCAAAGACACAGATATTCACAAGATGACTTTTCAAACACATAATGGACACTATGAGTACTTGGTAATGCCTTTTGGGTTATGTAATGCTCCTTCTACGTTTCAGGCAATGATGAACACCATTTTTCGACCTTGTAAAAATTCATATTGGTTTTCTTCGATGACATATTAATATATAGTACATCTTGGGAAGAATATTTTAGTCATGTGCAAGCAGTATTTGACATCTTACGAACACATCGGTTCTTTGTTAAATTGAGTAAGTGTGCATTCGGAAAAAAGGAGATAGAGTACTTGGGTCATATTATAACTGACCAAGGTGTCAAAGTTGATGAAAGAAAAATAGCTACTATGACAGAGTGGTCACGGCCAGCAACCGTTACAGAATTGTGTGGGTTCCTAGGCCTAACAGGATACTTCAGAAAGTTCGTAAAAAACTATGGTGTTCTTGCTCATCCACAAAACAATCTTTTAAAAAAGAGTTCTTTTCAATGGAACCATGAGGCTGACGATGCTTTTCTGAATTTGAAACAGTCTATGACGAGCACACCTACCCTTGCAATGCCAAATTTCAAGAACCATTTACTATTGAATCAGATGCCTCCGGCAATGGCATTGGTGCTGTTTTAACTCAGCAAGGACGTCCTATTGCATACATGAGTCGAGCATTACGAGCTTCAAAAACTTCTTGGTCTACTTACGCTAAGGAAATGTTAGCCATCACTGAAGCAGTTCGGATGTGGCGCCCTTATTTGCTTGGGCAAAAATTTTTTATTCTAACAGATCAACGTAGTCTCAAATTGTTTCTTGACCAACGAATTGTTACTCCAGAACAACAGAAATGGGTCACAAAACTTTTGGGATATGATTATCAGATTATTTATCGACCGGGAAAAGAAAACGATGCATTATCCAGAAGAGTTCATGGTCCTCAGTTACAAGCTTTGTCTATACCTACAGTCGCTATATGGGAGGAAATTAAAACAGCCAGTCAAAATGACAACTATATTCAGAATTTGGTTAACAAAAGTTCTTCATGTATAGATGATATTTATCAAATAAGACATGGGCTCTTGCTGCACAAAGGCAAAGTTGTGGTTCCAGAATGTCGGAATATTCGCAATAAACCTTTATTTGAAGCTCATGACACCAAAATAGGAGGACATTCAGGGGTATTAAGGACTTACAAAAGATTGAAGCAACAGTTTTACTGGCCCAAAATGTATGAATCGGTTCAAGACTACGTACAATAGTGTGACAGATGTCAGCAAATGAAATCTGAAAATAAAGTCGTTACTGGTGTTCTACAACCTCTTCCCATTCCTTCAAAGGTTTGGGACGCCATCTCAATGGATTTCATTGAAGGTCTTCCTCGTTCCCATGGCAAAGATACTATTCTGGTCGTGGTGGATAGACTTAATAAGTATGCTCATTTTGTCCTCCTTACACATCCTTTTTCAGCTAAAAGTGTGGCAGAAATATTTGTTGAGAATGCGGTTAAATTACATGGGCTACCCAATATAATCATCAGTGACAGGGATTCTATTTTTATGAGCCATTTTTTGTAAGAATTTTTCAATCTTTCTGGCACACAACTGAATTTCAGCTCGGCATACCACCCACAATCAGATGGACAAACGGAGGTCGTCAATCGTTGTTTAGAACAGTATCTACGTTGTTTTGTACATCAGTGGCCCCGACAATGGAGTCTATTTACATTGGGCAGAATACTGGTATAATACCACATACCATGAATCTACTAAACTGACACCTTATCAAGCTCTCTATGGACGGTTACCACCAAAGATTCCTTCCTATTCTGACAGCACATTAGTGGTACATGAAGTCGGTCAAATACTACAGGAACGAGAGGAATTACTTGTTACAGCCGGCGATGCTGATTAGGCTGAACAGAAGGCCACTCTTCGAGTGAGAGGCTAACTCCGGGAAGAATATACAAGAATAGGGCAGAAGGAAGAAAAAATAGAGAGAGAGAGAGTTCCTGTTTCTTCATTGATTTCCCCCTTTTTGTTTTACACGCTTTGTATATTCCTCTCTCGACATCTCACGTGCCATTCTATAAAGCAAAGGAAAGTAATAAAATAATATCTCTTACTTTAACTGGGAAGCCACTAAAACATTTAAAACTATATCAATTCAATGTGCATAATCATCCATCCACTTTGGCATTCTGGTCGGTCGCTTTGAGCGAGCACGAATTTCCTATTCATCTATGGTCACAGCAGGTGTTGAAGTGGGACCCTGAAGATCAGTGTGGTTTCCCTCTCTAGCAGCCATGTTCATATCATTCCCTTCCCCTTCAAACACCACCTTGTCCTCAAGGTGAAAGGCCGGGTAAGTAGCAGAAAAATCTTCAAAAGACTCCCAAGAAGCTTCCTCAAGTGGGCACCCTTGCCACTGTACCAGCACTTGAGTTTGACGCTTACCATGGACTAGAATAGTGCGAGTTGAGCAGATAGCCATCGGAGTGTCCACTGGTTTGTTGTCTTGACTTGCAGGGGGTAGGTCTCGAGCTAGTTGAGTAGCCGTGCCACGAAAAGGCTTGAGGACCGAGACATGGAAAACCGGGTGTATGCGGCTTCCTTCAGGCAGCCCAATGCGATAGGCAACCATTCCGACACGTTCAATGATTGGAAAAGGCCCATAGAACCGTTTGGAGAGTTTGTGGTGTCGACTGCGGCTGACTAAAAGCTGACGATAGGGCTGCAATCGGACCAGCACCAGATCCCCCACCTCGAAGTTAAGTTCTCTACGGTGAGCATTTGCCTTTTGTGCCATCCGGTGTTGAGCAGCCAGTAGGTTTCCCTTGAGGGTGCGAAGGAGGTCATCACGAGTTGCGAGTGCCTCATCCAAGGCTTGGATTGATGTAGAGCCCTGAGTATAGAGAGGAATAGAAGGTGGAGTACTACCATAAAGAGCCTGAAATGGAAACATTTTAAGGCTGCTGTGATAGCTGGTGTTGTAATGAAATTCAGCCCATACAAGGAAGGAAGCCCAGGAAGTTGGCTTGTCTTGAGTGAATGCACGGAGGTGCTGCTCTAAGCTGTGGTAAACCACTTCCGATTGCCCATCAGTTTGTGGGTGGTAAGCACTGTCCATAGAGAATGTTGTCCCACTCAATTCAAACAACTTACGCCAAAAGGAACTCATGAATATAGGGTCGTGGTCAGACACTACAGATTGGGGAAACCCATGATGCCGTACCACTATATCAACAAAAAGAGCAGCAACTTTAGCAGCTTTAAAATCTGTTGTTAAGGGCCCAAAATGTGCTGACTTGGACAACCGATCCAGTACCACCATGATGACGGTTAAACCTTTGGAAGGAGGAAGACCTATCACAAAGTCCATTGTAACATCTTCCCACACGGCCTCTGGAATTGGTAAGGGCTGCAATAGACCGGCCGGAACTTGAGTAGAGTATTTTATTTGTTGGCAACTTGAGCAAGAGGCTATGTAAACTTCCACTGAGCGCCTCATGTGTGGCCAAAAGAAATTGGCCGCCAATCTGACCAGTGTGCGCTTGATACCAGCATGACCTGCACTTGGTGTGTCATGGAATTCGCGAAGGAGTTGGTCACACAAAGGTGATTGTGGATTCACCACATAACGACCCCGAAATAGTAATAAACCATGGCGTACTGTATAAAACTGTGGAAGAATCGCTTGCTGGTATTGTTCATGGAGAGCACAAAAATAAGGATCAGTGGAGTTGGCTTGACGAAGCTGTTGAATGATGTCGAATGTGGGGCCAGAGACAAGAGTGAGTAAAGAGGGATGAACCATAGACAAAGACGAGGGCCACTCACCCGGAACATGAGATAAGGCATCAGCTACCCAGTTAGAAGCTCCAGTCTTGTATTCAATTCTGAATTGAAACCCAAGAAGTTTGTAAACATATGCTTGCTGATCCGGGGTTTGAATGACTTGTTGGAGAAGTTCTTTGATGCTTTTATGGTCTGTCCTAATCATGAATGAATGCTCCAAAAGATATTGGTGCCATTTGAGCACCGCTTCTGTAATGGCATGCAGTTCTTTGATGTAAACCGAGGAAACTTGGAGCTTGGGGCCTAGCTTTTTGCTGAAGAAGGAAATTGGGTGGCCTGCTTGCATTAACACTGCACCGATGCCTACATTTGAGGCATCAGTCTCTATTACAAACTCTTGTGAAAAGTCTGGAAGACGCAAAACTGGAGTTGTAGTCATGGCTCTTTTAAGGGCCTCAAAAGCCGTTGCTGCTGCAGGTGTCCACTCAAAACAAGTATGGCGAAGTAGGTCAGTCAATGGTGCTGCAATAGTTGCATAGCCAGCAATAAAACGCCTATAATAACCCGTGAGTCCCAAAAAACCTTGTAATTGCTTCACATTTGTTGGAATGGGCCAAGAAACCATAGCATCAATCTTAGCCGGATCAGCATGAACTCCGGCAACAGAAACAATATGCCCAAGATACTCGATGGTCTCCTGACAAAAATGACACTTGGATAATTTCACATAAAATTTATGACATAACAAACATCCCAGCACTATATCCAAATGCGTCAAATGATCAGTTAAAGAAGAACTATATATGAGAATATCATCAAAGAAGACAATTATACTTTCAAAAAAAAAGAAGACAATTGCGAACCTGCGAAGGAAGGGTGAAAAAATTTGGTTCATGGCGGCCTGAAAAGTAGATGGGGCGTTGGTCAACCCCAAAGGCATCACAAGGAACTCGAAGTGCCCGTCATGAGTCCGAAAAGCTGTTTTATATGTGTCACTCGAATGGACTCATATCTGATGATATCCAGCACGCAAGTCGAGTTTACTAAAAATGGAGGCACTCTCAAGTTCATCCAATAACTCATCAATTGTTGAAATAGGAAATTTATCTTTCACTGTGGCAGCATTCAATGCCCTATAGTCAACGCAAAACCGCCACGTGCCGTCCTTCTTACGGACAAGGAGGACCGGTGAAGAGAATGGGCTGCGGCTTGGTTTAATAATGCCTTGATCAAGCATTTCACGGACCAACTTCTCCATTTCTGACTTCTGATAGTGAGGGTAACGATACGGCCAAACATTAATCGGATTGGTGCCTTCAACTAAATGAATGCGGTGGTCTGCAGCTCGGTGAGGCGGAAGTCCTTGTGGGGAGTGAAAAATACTTTTGTATTTAAGGAACAAATCAGCCACTGGTCCGGGAAGGTCCGTTGGGAAGGATAACTGTTTAGAAGACTCAGAGGGGCATTCCGATAAAGTAAAAATGCCTGAGACTGCATCTCTGTGAACCAAGGCCTGAAGTTGGTGAAGGGACACCAAGCTGGAAAACAATTCTGATTCACCTTGCAAAATCACTTGGTTCCCTTGCCAAGTAAACTCCATAGTAAGGGCAGAATAGTCATGAGCCACCCTCCCAAGGAGTTGTAACCATGGGAAACCCAAAACAACATCCAGACCTTCAATATCCAACACAAATAGGTCGACAATAAACGCAATTTCTTGGAGAAGTAGAGGGGCTGATCTACAACAATACTGGCACACCAAGAAAACGCCGCACCCCGTAGCCACTCAAAAGCTGGGAGTAGGTGTGATAGGCAGGCCCAATTGTTCCACTAATTCGGGCTTAATAAAGTTGTGAGTACTCCCACTATCGATGAGAACCTGAAAGTGGTGTGAGCCATAAGAACCGGAGACACGTAGAGGGCGGCCTTGGAGTTGGCTTGCAAGAGCATGGAGGCTTGAAATATCTCCAGAGACATCTTCTGGAGGACTGTCATCGGTGTCAACAAACATGGCAGCCTCTGGCTGGTCGTCATCACAGCCAAGAAGAAGCAAATACTTACTCCGACAACGGTGATTGGGCCCAAATTTTTCATCGTAATTATAGCAAAGTCCCCTCTCGTGTTCGTCCCTAAGTTCAACAGGAGATAGGCGATGAACTGGAAGTGTTGGTGTGGGCATGGTAGAGGTTTGTTGGCAGAACCGGAAGAAACAGATATAGAGTTAGTAGTCGGAGTGGCCAGAGGATTAGGTTTAGAGACCTCTGGGCGGTTGATCTTGGAAGCGGCAGAGTAATTGGATGATTGAGAGGACCCCAGGCTGGGTCCACGTGGCCAACTATAGCCTGATTGAAAACTATCCTCAATCTTAACTGCATAAGCATGGGCCATCACAAAAGCCTCCGTCAATGTACTCGGGCGGTGGAATATTAGTTCTCGTCGAATCGGTTGTTTGAGACCCGTGATGAAGAAACTAATGAGAAGAGGTTCTGAAGTGCCAATGACCTTGTTGAGAAGATCTTCAAATTGAGCTTGAAAATCAGCCACAGAACTAGTTTGAGTGAGTTTAGAGAGATTCCCTTCGAAGTCTTCATAGCTAGTTGGCCCAAACCGGTGCTTCACTGCAGTAAGGAAAGTCTTCCAATTTGGTAAAAGACCATTTCTCATTGCCCACTGGAACCAGGCAGCAGCACGACCTTCTAAATGGAAGGAGACAATCTGTACTTGGGTGTCTTCAGGGGTTGAATGATAATAAAAAAAAAAAAGCTTCAATGCGAAATAGCCAATCAGTCGGGTCAGAACCCTCGAAACGAGGAACATCCAATTTTAAAGAATGAGTGGCAGAAGTACAATTGGGGCGAAACGTAGAATCAGGAGTGGAATGAGAAGGTGCTGCAGAACCAGAGCCTGTGTAGCCAGAAGAAGAGCTGCGTACCTCGGCACGGAGATTGGCTATTTTGGAGTCCACGGCAAGCATGTGTTGTTGCAGAGTATGATGGACGGAATCAGAATGGGTTTCAAGTTTGGATTGCAAGGCATGTTGAAGAGAGGTCGATTGGGCATCAAGCTTGGCCTGCAAGGCTGCCATAACCTCAGATAGATCCATCGCACTGATTAGGCTGAAAAGAAGGCCACTCTTCGAGTGAGAGGCTAACTCTGGGAAGAATCTGCAAGAATAGGGCAGAAGGAAGAAAAAATAGAGAGAGAGAGAGAGAGTTCCTGTTTCTTCATTGATTTTCCCCTTTCTGTTTTACACGCCTTTGTATATTCCTCTCTCGACATCTCACGTGCCATTCTATAAAGCAAAGGAAAGTAATAAAATAATATCTCTTACTTTAACTAGGAAGCTACTAAAACATTTAAAACTATATCAATTCAATGTGCATAATCATCCATCCACTTTGGCTTTCTGGTCGGTCGCTTTGGGCGAGCACGAATTTCCTCTTCATCTATGATCACAGCAGGTGTTGGAGTGGGACCCTGAAGATCAGTGTGGTTTCCCTCTCTAGTAGCCATGTTCGTATCATTACTTCAGCAGCTTAAAACCAATTTGGAATCTTCAATTAATCGCATGAAGCAATATGCAAACAATAGTAGGCGTGAAGTTAATTTTTCAGTGGGTGATCTTGTCTTACTCAAGTTCCAACCGTACCGTCAAAGGTCAGTATTTCGCAGTGCATCTTTGAAATTGGCAGCCAAATACTATGGCCCATTTCCCATTTTGGAGAAAATAGGTACAGCCGTATACAAATTGCAGTTGCCTGAATCAGCCAAGATTTATCATGTGTTTCAAGTTTCTCTCCTCAAAGCATACATTGGAACAAACCCACACGATATTTTGAATCCACCTCCCATGTCAGATAGTGGAATCATAGTCCTACAACCTCACGAGGTTCTTGATGCTCGTTGGATCAAAAGAGGTGCCAATTTCGCGGAAGAGTATCTCATTCATTGGAAAGATATACGAAAGGAAGATTCAACATAGGAATCCAAAGAACTTTTATTGCAGCATTTTCCAGATCTCAAGCTTGGGGACAAGCCTCAACTTCCACGAGGGGATATTGTTACACCTAAAAGGTTGCCCACGGTACCCAAACCCAATCCACCATATTAGAACTGAGATTACGGTGGCTATTTATGTAAATAGGCTTTTCATTTTTTTTTTGTATTTCCTTTTAAGTCGTGTGTCTGTAACTAAGTACCAAACTGCCGTAAAGAACAAAAAAGGGAAAAACAGAGAAAGAACGGAAAAAGGTTTTAGGATAAACACAGGTCTGTTCTCACGGAAAGATAACCCATTAATTCAAATCTTCTTAACTCTGATTCGGACCCATCACTACCTCTGCCAGCTGTATGCTAAACTTTATTTCCTCCCGCCCACGTCCCTCTTTATTTCCTTCTCTTTTTCTTCTTCTTCTCTATTCTTAAACCACCTCCCTGTCTTTTCGGAAGATAATTAAACCAGAAGATTCAGATACATTCAAACATATACAAATCATACGACAACGGACAAGAAAGAGAAACAATGAAAAATGATAAGAAAAAATATAAATATAAAATTATCGGTTGGTACCAACGTAATCAGATCAGAACATGATAAAGTCTGACCAAAAGAGCTGGTATGTAACTCCAAATGAGCCAAAAGAGTTAAACAAGTAAGCTTGGCAACATAAGCAGCAATAACATGAAACAAATACACAGAAGAAAAAATGAAAAAGGATATTAGCCAATGGACTTTCAAATTAGAAAAGCTTGGCACATCACACCCAAATGCATGTAGATAAACTTCTTGTGTTTCTTCAACCTGCACATTTACGAACGAATGGAAGGTCTGATTAATATACCCAACTTGCTGCTAAGCTTGCATCAGCTATGTAGAGGAACACAAAGGACAAAGAAAATAGCAGATCTAGAAAAGAAATTTAGAGAGAACTAGAGGTAAAGACAATAAGAAATAAATTAGAGAAAATATAAATTAAAAGAGTAGAACAAAAAATTAGTATACTGCAGATGTTGGACGAGGATCTCAATAATATAATTCAAGACTTTCTCTCATATAGTTGAGTTGGTCTACCTTACTCATGAGATTAATTATTAAAGGATTGAATCTGTACTTGTGCCAATAGGATAACTTGATCTTCGAGACATTCTAGTAGAAATAAGCTTTTTAATGGGAGTCGAAAAACGGCCACTAAAGGGGACAAAACCACCGGGCGGTTTTTGAAACATCGTCAATATTTTGCCGACGCATTTGCCGGCGGTATTAACACCCGGTAAAAAGTACTTCAACTAACGGCGGAAACTCAAACCGCCAGCAATAATTTAACTTTCCCCCGCATTTTTTCATATACCGCCATTAAATATATATCCCGGCGGTCATGAAAACCGCCGTGTAAAAAAGTTTATATCATTACTGGCGGTCGTCAAAACCACCATTAAAAGATATCCTATTTTTAACGGCGGTCTGGTAAACCCCCATTAAAATCGTTGCATGTTTTAACAGCGGTTGTTAAAAACCCCCATTAAAAAGTTCAATAATTTTACTGGCGGTTTTTCCAACCGCTGTGAATAAATTGTCATTTTTTAATGGGGGTTTTTCAAAACCGCCGTTATATGTGATGGTTTTTAATGGCTGTTTGGATAACCGCCGGCAAATTGTTTGTTTTTTTAAAAAGAAATTTTTTATTTCGATTTTTCCTGTCATCTCTTTACAACATATTAAAACTAAAAAAACTTCAAATTAAAATAGAATCATCAATGAATAATTACAATAGATCTGAACAATTGAACACCTATCAGATAATTACAATAGATCTGCAATCTAAAATATGATAAAAAAGTTTATGTCGACCAAAATTCCGATTTTACAAAAGTAGGCAAAAAAGGATAAAAAAAACCACTCATAATTGTCCACCTCTCGGATAATCTACTCATGCTGCACTAACCTGATACCCCGAGTTCCATCAAAAGCACATAACCATCTGCTAGCTTGCCATCCTTAATGATAATATGGTGAAATTCATTCTCTTTTGGCATAAGCGAACTTGCTCTAGGAGGTCCTCGGCCCTTACGTTTTGTAGGCGCCTCCTGGAACTGTGTCTCGACGACCACGCCCTGTGTCTCGAGACCCTCCTCATATGTCTCACCATCCTCATCGATGACCGGCACTCAAGAAGGCCCTATAAAATATCGAAAAACTATTAATATATAACTTAAAAGAAAATGAGTATGATATAATTCACAAAATGCAAGAAAGATATACCTGAACCAGCGGAAGAGCCACAAAAGTATTTCCAGAGCAGCATCATCCTGCTGAAACAAGCAATTAAATTATGGTTAATTTAATTACTATTACTACTTTAAGCAGATTGCCTATCTAAAAATTTAATAACCTACGTTATCTTGCATTCAACTCTTCTAAATCAATCATCAATCCTGCCCCGAGTTCTCTACGCTCCCAAACAACATCATCGTCGTGGTCCAAAGCCCCTACAGCTCCCACCCCTACATCCTAAGCATGTAGCAATGCTTCAGCTTCTGACCCATCCTGACTTGAATGATCCAGTGGGATTTCGTAAGTGTCTCTCGGTTTCCACCGACAAACCATACTCCAGTCAGGCGTGATTGGGTCTACAGAGTAAAAAATCTGTTAAGCCTGAGATGGAAAGATGAATGGTTCATCCTCAAAACTTCGTTTAGTGGTATTCACCAAAGTGAAGTTATAATCGTCAGTGACGCATCCGCTTCCCCCCATGTCATACCATATGCACTAGAACAAATGAATAGGCGAGGTTGTTCCAAATTGGACCTGAATTACGGATTGTAGAACCCCATAGAAGAACAAATCTCCTTCGCCAGCGGTTGCAATACCACTATTTTGCGTGACCCTTGTTTTTTTCAAGTGACTTTGTTTCAAACTTGTATTCATTCACGTAGAACCCTTGGTACGAAACACCATCGCATCTCGGACCTTGTGCAAGAGCGAGTAAATTTTCGTCTACCCGCCCACATTTGAACATATTGTTTACCTAAATAGGGGTAAAAAATCAGAGAGGGGTTTCTAATGGTTACCAACGTATGATGTAATTTGAGAAAAAAAAAGTTGACTCTGGACACTTACATGGTCTTTAAACCATTTCACAAATCCATTATGTTGCTCCTGTTGCACTCGATGATCGGTCCTTTGAGGATGCAACAGTCTCAAATCGTTTTTGTGATGCCTACAATCATTCAATTCAAATATTGGCTGAATTAATAGCAAATGCAAGAAAGATGTTGCAAAATTCACCAAAAAAAAATTATTTGGAGTTACGTCAAGTATAGGTCAACATCGGGTCTGTTAAACAGGATGAACAAATGTATTTGTTGTGCCTCCTGGAATGTAACCAAATAGGAACGTGTGGCACCAACAGAGCCCTCCTCATAACGGATAGGCCTATTTTGTTTTGACTCCATGCCATCAATGTAGCGTGCACAGAATGTAGTAACTTCCTCCATCAAATACCCCTCTCCAATGGATCCTTCACGACGAGCTTTGTTACGTACATAATTTTTCAGCGTCAATAAATGACGCTCAGTTGGGTACATCCATCTGCACTGAACCGCTCCTGCAAGTTTGGCCTCTGTTGCCAAATGAACTATCAAATGGATCATAACATCAAAGAATGCCAGTGGGAAAATCCTCTCTAACTTCCAAAGAATCACTGGAATTGCATGTTCCAAAGTGTGAAGTTTACTCACGTCAACCACTCTCGCACATAAATCTTTGAAAAAAACAGTGAGCTCATTAATGACCTTTGCAACGGGCTTCGAAAGTGACTTCTTCAAAGCCACTGAGAGGAGTTGCTGCATCAAGACGTGGTAATCGTGACTCTTGAGACCGACTATTTTCTTTTCCCGTACTTGTATTTGCCTTGAGATATTCGAAGAAAATCCATCCGGCAATTTCAAATCCTTTAACACACGGAGGAACCTATTTTTTCTTCCTTGGACATATTGTACGAAGCATGTGGAATGAATACCTTCCCAGCCTTTGTTGAAGGTCTTGGATGCAAAGCTTTCCGTATATTCAGTTTTTACAAATCAAACCTTGACTTTATGTTGTCTTTCGACTTACCATCTTTCTGAAGAAGAGTGTTCAAAATGCTCTCTCACACATTTTTCTCTACGTGCATAACGTCCAAAATGTGACGGACCAGTTGAGTCTTCCAATAATGTAGTTCGAAAAATATACTCTTCTTTTTCCACCCTTCTGGTAATTCATTACCCACATTTGATAGCGGGTTTCGTTTGCCGAACTGAACGTTGTCATGACCTTCCCACATTCGTAATATATCGTCACCGGATAGTGCTTGCGGTGTCGTGTCCCGCTCTTCGTTGCCATCAAATGATTTCTTGTCCCCTCTCCAAGGATGATCTTCGGGTAGGAACTGACGGTGTCGTAGGTACACGTTTTTCCGACTGCAAGAAAGATAGACAGAACCATGTTTAACATTACATGTCGGACATGCTCTGTACCCATTCGTGCTCCAACTAGATAGCATGCCATATGCTGGGAAGTCAAAAATAGTCCACATCACCACTACGCGCATTTGAAAGAATGACCGGTGCTCTGCATCATAAGTCCTCACCCCGACAACCCACAGTAGGTTCAACTCATCGATCAATGGCTGCAAGTAAACGTCAATATCGTTTCCCGGTGATTTAGGACCGTCTATAAGTAGACTCATAAGAAAACAGCATTGCTTCATAGCCAACCAAGGGGGCAGATTGTAAATGATTAAGGTGACCGGCCATGTGCTGTGACTAGAATCGATTTAACACTGGGTCTTCACTTACACCCTCTGCACCATCCACATCCACCTCTCACATGAAAGCATCATTCAACAACTGAGACATTTCAGGCCCGTGTCCGGTCTCAACCTCAATATTCTCTTCATGTACAAATTGTGGTTCCTCGTGGTAGTGTTAAATAGTGTAACGTGGAACAAACCCCTCCCTTACTATGTGGTACTCCACTGTCTCGCAATTAAATGAATATCTGTTCTCACATTTGATACATGGACATCTGATTGTACCGCTACTTTGGACAGGTGGGTATTGTTTGGCATATACAACGAAGAAACGAATGCCTTCCACAAACTCAGGATTGCGCCGGTCATGTTTATTCCTATACCGGTACATCCAGTTCTTGTCATTAAGATAGTCCATATCTCCCTCTACCTTCCTCTCCCACACCCTATTAGAGTGTGAGAGTGAAAAGGGAAGGAGCAAATGGAAACAAAAGAGTTGAACCTGAACATATATATACATAAACAAATCGAATTAAAATAGACAACCACATTTATTCAGACAATGATGTATTCAGAGAATCTCAAACTAGAATAATGTTAAAATCATTATTAACAAAAGATTTAAAGGGCACACCAATCAGAAGAGACTAATGTATACAATCTTAAAGCATGATGTATAATACTTTTTAATGTAAAATGTACTCTACCTTTAGTGACTTGGGAAAACTCCACCTAAAACGAGTCCACACCACAGGAGTATCTCTATCCAACACTTAATTTCAAGCACCAACCAGCAACTGAAAAGACCAGAAAAAATTAAAAACCATGAAATATTAATATGAATCTGTTTTTTTTTTCATGTATATGACTACTGAATGAAAGTGAAGCATGAATTTGTCTTCAAAAAACAACCCACAACCAAAAACCTATTTGGCCAGCATGAATTTTTCTCCATAATGATTTAATGGTTTGAAGATCTAAAAGTTTGTAGATCTAATTTATCAAAATAAATATGAAGCAGCCTCTCTGATCTCTCTCTCTGATCTCTCTCTCTGATCTCTCTCTCTGAGCTCTCTCTCTGATCTCAGCCTCTGATCTCTCTCTGATCTCTCTCTGATCTCTCTCTGGTCTCTCTCTGATCTCTCTCTGATCTCTCTCTGATCTCTCTCTCTGATCTCTCTCTGATCTCTCTCTGATCTCTCTCTGATCTCTCTCTGATCTCTCTCTGATCTCTCTCTGATCTCTCTCTCTCTCTTAACTCTCTCTCTCTGATCTCTCTCTGATCTCTCTCTCTGATCTCTCTCTCTCTCTCTAATCTCTCTCTCTCTCTCTGATCTCTCTCTCTCTCTCTGACCAAATCTCTCTGATCTCTCTCTCAGCTCTCTCTCTGATCTCTCTCTCTGATCTCCCTCTATGAGCTCTCTCTCTGAGCTCTCTCTCTGTGCTCTCTCTCTGAGCTCTCTCTCTGAGCTCTCTCTCTGAGCTCTCTCTCTGAGCTCTCTCTCTGATCTCTCTCTCATCTCTCTCTCATCTCTCTCTCATCTCTCTCTCATCTCTCTCTGATCTCTCTCTCTGATCTCTCTCTGATCTCTCTCTCTGATCTCTCTCTCTCTGATCTCTCTCTGATCTCTCTCTCTGATCTCTCTCTGATCTATCTCTGATCTCTCTCTCCGATCTCTCTCTCTGATCTCTCTCTGATCTCTCTCTGATATCTCTCTCTGATCTCTCTCTGATCTCTCTCTCTCTAATCTCTCTCTCTATCTCTGACCATCTCTCTCTCATCTCTCTCTCTCTCTCATTTCTCTCTCTCATCTCTCTCTCTCTCATCTCTCTCTCTGATCTCTCTCTGATCTCCCTCTCTGAGCTCTCTCACTGAGCTCTCTCTCTCTGAGCTCTCTCTCGGAGCTCTCTCTCTGAGCTCTCTCTCTGATCTCAGCCTCTGATCTCTCTCTGATCTCTCTCTGATCTCTCTCTCAGATCTCTGTCTGATCTCTCTGTCTGATCTCTCTCTCTAATCTCTTTCTGATCTCTCTCTGATCTCTGTCTGATCTCTCTCTAATCTCTCTCTCTGATCTCTCTCTCTCTGATCTCTCTATCAGCTCTCTCTCTGATCTCTCTCTCTGATCTCTCTCTCTGATCTCTCTCTCTGATCTCTCTCTCTCTCTGATCTCTCTCTCAGCTCTCTCTCTGATCTCTCTATCTGATCTCTCTCTCTCTGATCTCTCTCTCTGATCTCTCTCTCTGATTTCTACTACTGCTTCTACAAGGACAATGAAATCTTTTCAGATATATTGAAGTTTACATAGATTGAATTACTAGGCGGAATACCACCAATAGATTCTTTTACAAAGAATTTAACAATTTACCTGTGACAAATAACTTAATAAGTTCACAGCTCAACTTCAAAACATTGGAAATAGCTGCACCCATATAATCTGATGTTAGTCGTGTAGATAGAAAAGAACTAGTACCAACAAAGAGAAAACCAATAAAGCAACAAGAGGAGGAGATCACTCACTTTTCAAGGGACTGATGTTTACAACAGACAGTGACTTCCTTGGACTCGTACCCACTCTTATTCCCTCCTTAATTTCTTCCTTTTTCCTCTTCTTCTCGCCCTCTTTCCTTTCCTTGGTTCTCAAGAATTTACTGCATTAAAATAGCAGTCTTCAAATAATTACTATTGCTTGAGTATTAATGATTGGTTTAGAAATTTAAACTAAACAGAAATGCTATGTTATTTTTCTGGATTAAAAAAGAGAAATGAACTCTGAGAAAACTAAAGAAAAAATATACACACAAAAGCACATGATCTAAGAGTCTATTTTTCAGGATTATAAAAGTTGATCAAAGCAGAAGAGCAAACAACATTTGAAAGGGATTATATTACAAAAAGAACAAAAGGATATTACAAAAAGAACAAAAGGCATTAAAATAGCAGAGTCTTCAAATAATTACTATTTCAAAGCAGAACAGCAAACGGCATTTGTGATCTCAGCCTCTTCTGATGCTCTTGCCTGCCTGTTAACAACATGCTATGGATTAAATTACAAAAAAGAACCAAAGGATATTGAAAGGGATTATTACATGGCAAACCAGTAGTACCCTTAAAACATCATCAGCGGTTTTTTAAAACGGCCATTAAAAAACATGAATATATAACGGTGGTTTTTAAAAACTACCTTTAAAAAATTTGTCATTTTTAATGGTGGATTTTCAAAACCGCCGTTAAATATTGAGGAATATTTAATGGGGGTTTTATCGACAGCCGTTAAAAATTGGAGTTTAAAATTAAATGGTGGTTATCTAAACCGCCATTAAAAGTGTTTACTGGCGGTTTCTAGTTAAACCGCGAGGGAAAACCTTCCATTTTGCTGGCGGTTTTATTGGGGGTTTTATCGACCGCCTTTAAAAATTGGAGTTTAAAATTAAATGGCGGTTATCTAAACTGCCATTAAAAGTGTTTACTGGCGGTTTCTAGTTAAACCGCTAGGGAAAACCTTCCATTTTGCTAGCGGTTTATTTTCTGCCGTTAGAAGAAAATGATTTATCGGGAGTTAAAGCCGCCAAGAAATGCATCAGCAAAACTTTTATCGATGCCATTATTGCCGGCGGAGAAAAAACCGCCGAGAAAAGTATTCCCAGCGGTTTTAACCCCTTTAGCGGGAGTTTTTCGACACCCATTAAAAACTGGATTTTTACTTGTCTCTTTTTCTTCTTATTCTTCTCCTTGCTTCAACCACCTCCCCTCTTTCTTCTCGTAAGATATTTAAAGAAAAATGCTAGCTGCACCTATGTGCAGTTCCTATCCCACCTAAATGTCAATCTTAACCATTGATGCCTATGGTTTATCCTTTAGATTAGCATGTACATAGGATAGGTACTGTGCATAGGTGCAACTAGCATAAATGTAGGATAGATATTGTGAATAGATGCAACTAGAATATTTAAATCACCAACTCCAGTTACATGCAAACATATACAAATATATTAATAAACTATAATATATTAATTGAAGATAAGGAAAAATGAAAAATTCTCAAAATTATACCATAATATAAATAACATTCTATTCTGATTATGGTCCAAATTTCATCCAAATTGGACTTTACTTAGGACTGGATATAGATCTATAATGTAAAAACCTTTTCATTAAACCACCGTTGAACCGGACCAGTTTTGGGGGTTGAAACAGGGCTGCAGGAGGTCATCCCCGACCTTTTGCCGCCGCCTGAAGAGAAACCCTGGATAACAGCGACGTTCTGACCGCCATTACAGCCGGCTATTGCCGCAGAATGGTGAGCCGACCACCAACAGCCGTTCCACTTGCACTTCCATCACTGAACGAAGACAGATTCTACAGAAAAAAACAAAGGGGTATGTCGCCGCAGCTTCCCTAAACAAATTAGTGTATCGTATCAACAAGTTTCCTCGATACCTTAGGAAATCTGCCGATATGGAAGGATATAGGGGTTAGTTTCCAGTAAATGCAAACGCCCCTCGGGTTTTATTTCCATAGGTAAGAAAACGGATGCGTATCAGCCAGTAATGTAAACAGTGATTCCAAATGAAGGGTAATGTTGATCTCCAGCTTCCTCATGTTCTGATGCCGCTCCTGGAGCTTGAACCCCGACCGCCGGGGACCCCAAACGTCGCGGGAGGCGAGCCTGGCGGGGACGGTGATTGGCAGCTTGTCCGGGCAATCCTCGTTCGCTCCCGTCAGTTTCTGTACCAAGTCCCGGAAGGTGTGCGCGTCGGCCTGGACAAAGGTCGTCGAAGTCGTCGTCGATTGGGTTTTCTCCATTACCCTCTCTCCTCCGCTTCCCCTCTCTTTTTCCCTCCCTTCTTTTTTTTTCCTTCGCCGTCACTTGGGTTTTTTTTCACTTTCTAAAAGTGGGATGTCAAGGGGCGAAGGCACAGGATTTGCTCAAACCTGTATATCAGTTTCGGGTCTCATGCAATATGCTTGTTTTACAGAGCGATGGAAAGAGAGAAAGAGAGAGGAACTTTTTCACGGACGCGAGCTCTCTGAACCTTTTCACTGTCGAACCCGGTTCACGATCCAACTCGTCCTTTGACGTGGATGCCAACTGTGACATCCACATCGGATCAGTGCCCGACTCACACACTGAACCAGTGCGCGAATCATTACTCATTATTAAATCAGCAACTCCAGTTACATGCGAGCGAGCATATATGTTATACTATATAGGTTAGGCAGCAGTCATATATCGCTAGCTACGACGAGAGTACGACTATTAACCACTCGATCCCCCTTAATTGCTATTTCTTCTTCCTTAGAAGCTAGTAAATAATTAGCTGTGTGAGTAAAACCGATGAGAATCACGCGAGCGATAGTTGGTTGTCACGCATTTGACACAATTAATTACTTGCAATACATATATGAAAGGAAACTTATAATTGTCAGAGGGTTAATGGAAACATAATTAATTCTGCTTCACGTATTTGTGTAATTTGAGGAAAACGACGTTCATGTGATTCATAAGTGATTCTAGATGCGTTTTGAAGCGACCACCTAATTAGGTCCAGATCCATTTATAGAAAAAGAAAAATTAAGAGCGAGCCTACGATATTATCCATAAATAACAAAGCCCTATAAATTCTGATCAGTTGTCCTTAATTTACTGGCAGCTGTACTCAATTAGGCCACTGTGCAGGCAGCAAGAACTCAGTTGCAATATTCTCCGATGGCGCTATCTACTCCTACTCTTTTTTGCTCCGCCGCGCATGATACCCCGAAAATTAATGCTGCAAAATCTGAGGTCGTGCGACCCGTTGCTCACTTTCCGCCTTCGGCATGGGGACACTTTTTCGTCGGCTACGTTCAAGACACAGCGGTGAGGATTCTCTAAGTTATTATTTGCAATTCGATTAATTTTCACTTTTTCAATTAGATGAATCCGAAACCAGCTGCTCTGAGCTACTACCTGTACTGGTTATTTAGTTTTATCATAGTTAATTTTTTATGCATGCATCTCAGTGAATGTAAGAGCTACACGTACAGTGACTAAATTATGCGTGTACATGCATGTACGAGAAATAATACATGCAGAAGGTGGAGGAATGGGCCGAAAGAGCTCGATCGCTCAAAGAGGAGGTGAAAATGATATTCACGAATGCTCAAGGGGATCCTCGTCATGAAATTCGCTTGGTTGATGTCGTCAAACGAATTGGTGTGGGATACCAATTTGAAAATGAAGTCGAAGACGCACTCTACAGAATATACAATGCAGATCATATTAACAAAAATAATGGTACTGAAGGCGATGATCTGTACCATGAAGCCCTTCGATTTCAGCAGTACTCGAGAGGGAGGATACAAGGCATCAGTTGGTAATTACTAAAAATCTTCATCAATAACAATCTTCTCTTGTAATTCATAAATTATATATATATATATAGCTAATTAAGAAACAAGCCATATATATATATATATATATATATATATACTTAATTAATTACTAGATCTGAGCATACGTTCTTTTCTATGCATGGTTTTGAGTAAAGCTGTATTCGAGAAGTTCAAGGACGAGCGAGGAAAAAAATTCAAAGGAAGCCTAACAAAGGATGTAAAAGGTTTGCTTAGTCTGTATGAAGCCGCATTCCTGGGAATACAGGGAGAAGACATCCTAGACGAGGCCATTGCCTTCACAACTGTGCACCTCAAGTCCTCCCTGCCCAATATTCCCGATCCTTCTCTTGCTAAACAGGTCCAACGGGCCCTTGAGTTACCCACCCACAAGAGATTGCCGAGGACAAATGCGAGGTACTTCATCTCTCTGTACGAGGAGATAATCCAGTCCACGAAATCTGCCACCGATGGCAAGACATATGAAAACGCGCGCATATTACTGGAATATGCAAAGTTGGACTTCAATCTTGTTCAAGCCGTTCACCAAAGAGAGATTAAGGAAGTTTCAGCGTAAGAACATATTGAATTCCTTCTCTAATTAATTAGTATAATTATAGAATTAGAGTTAAATAGGTAGAGAACATATTGTAATCAAAGTATGGGATCCCTAGACAGTCTGTTGATATAATTTTTCAGGTGGTGGAAGGAGAAAGGGTTAGCTGAGAAGCTGTCTTACACGCAAGAAACAGGCGGTGGAGTGCTATGTTTGGGTCATGAGTTTAGCTCAACCCCGCCTCTCTCCCAATCCCGGGTCTTTGGTGCAAAAACTTTGTGCTTGATCTCATTGACAGATGACACTTATGACGCATATGGAGTTTATGAGGAGCTCAAACAATATACAAATGCAATAGAGAGGTTAACGCATACAAGATTTATTTTCCAACTGCATGCGTCATGAAGAATATATACTTCTAACTTTAAGGAGTTGATTTCTTGAATTACGTAGTTTCAATTGGCAAAACCACTTGCAGGTGGGACCTGGCGGCCATGGATGAGGTGCCAGAGTATCTAAAGCCTCTTTACCATGAGCAAATAACATTTTTCAAGAAAACTGAAGAGGAGCTCGAGAAGGAAGGATACTCCTACCAAATTGGCAACATGAAGCGAGCGGTATATAAATATAGACATTTTACAATATTATATGAGATTTAGCTAAGTGATCAGATGATAATATGACATGAGTTCAGTTATGGGATTGATACACTTTTTCTTAAATTGTGGTGTCAAAGGTACAAGATCTGTGCAGAGCCTACTTCACTGAAGCAGAGTGGTATCACAATCGCTATACCCCCGGAGTAGAGGAGCACGTCAGTGTGTCTTTGATCAGCTGTGGTTACCCTGCAGCCTTCCTCCTCACCATGATATACATGAAAGAAGCTTCGATCGACGCATTCAAATGGTGGAGTTCTAAGCCAAGAATCGTCATGGCTTCTGCAGAGGTTTGTCGATACATAGATGATATTGTCACCAATGAGGTAAGCCCGAAGTATAAACTTGATAATTAAAATCAACTTAAAATATATTTCCTTAACAAGACTACTAATTTTGTTAAATCTTTGAAATAAATTAACTATATACATATATATAACTACAGTTCGAACAAAAGCGAGGGCATGTCGTGTCCGTCGTAGAGTGTTATATGAAAGAGAAGGGGACGACGAGGCAGGAGGTGCATGACATTTTCAAGCACTTCTACGATGTAGCATGGAGGGACATCAACGAAGCTTGCCTCCGGCCAATGCCATTCCCGATGCACATTCTCAGTAAAGCTGTGAATCTTGCTCGAGTGATAGATATATGGTACAAAAGCAATAAAGAAGACGGTTATACATTCTCTGGAGGCCGCACTAAGGAGATGATCTCTGAACTCCTTGTCAACCATATTCCAGTTTAAGACGTATATAAGGATGCATGTCATAAAACCCAAGTTTCCGAAAAATAAAAATAAAAACGCTTATGTAATGTGCAATCAAGACATGGAACCATTGGTCCATCCTATCCCAGGTCAATGTCCCCCCCCTCCGCGGGCTCCACAATTTACATTTATGGATAGCATGTTCTTCTGGAATATCCAAGGGATCCAAATCATCTCGGCTCTCCATACGTTACAGAATTATGTTAAACGTCTAAATCCCAGTTTATTATTCTTAAGTGAAAACAAGGTTGAAAAGCCCCTAGATACTAGGTTTATTAATTGGGCCGAAGCCCATTATCCAAATTTCATTATCGTATCTGTAGAGAGGCTTAGTGGAGGCTCTCTTAGAAAGATGATTTAACACTTTATAATATACAGAAAAAGGACTTTGGTCTCACTGGGAACCTAATCACACCAAAAGGTAAGGTTAATACTGCCTTCATCTTATACCCCCGAATCATCAAAGATGGCACAGGGGCCTCCATGAGTTATCCCAATGAAACCGAACGTGTAATATAAAGCTCATCTGTTCCTCCTCATTCTTCCCTATTTCGATTCCTTTCCACATTGATTCTTATGTTTTTTCTTTCATTTTAGCGTTTGTTTCTTGCGTGTGGTACAAAGAGCTTTATATTACTGCGGCGAGGCCTATAGAGCTCTCCAAGTAGGGTAAGTTTTGAGAACTGATGATGTTGCAAAAATCTCTCCCTCATCTTTCAAATGGGTCCCAATATTGTCGTTCTTCTGTGATGCACCCCACTTCCACAATTTTCCTTGACTAGAACTACGTTTTGGAGTCCCGATATTTAATATACGTTCTTAATAAATAGCTAACCTATATAGTATATACAATATGATTAATATTTTAGATGACATTATGCATGAAAATTATAAAAGAAAACTCTTCTTATACCCAACGAATAGGTTGATAATATTTTATTAAAAAATTAAAATCTTGTAGATTTATCTCCAATTTTATCTTTTACTAAGCTGCAACGTCGACGCCACGTCAGGATGTAAAGTCTTGGAAGTAAAAACCGATAGTACTTATATCACCGATTTGAGGTCCAATATTAAGTTCTTCCTCGACCACAGGCATTCCAAGTTGTTCATGGCTAGACAGATTGAGTTCTAATTCTTGTTTTTCAAATTCAATTGCTTGGATAAAAATCAAGAACTACCATAAGGCCTAGGTGAACATAAACCCTTGATATATATAAAATCAAAAATGAAAGTCACAAAAATACCAATGATACAAGTTAATGATATACAAGATGAAATGCAACACCATCAAAATAATGACACAATATTTAAATATAAATTCAACACAGGCTCTACAAACAATTTTCAGATGCAAATTATACAAAGCTATTACCTAAATAAATATAGCGTTGCCACCGAGAAACAGGTCATCTCTGGACATTAAACAGCTTAAACAGAAAATTATGAGTTACTCGGCTTACAAAAAATTAGAAAGAGAGCTTACCTATAATCAGCAACAACCGTGAGCAAAAAGAGTTTGAGAAACGGAAGACAATAGAACTTGGAAGATAGAATTGAAAGATAGAAAATTGGTATACAGAAAAATCAAAACCCTAACACAAAACACCTGATGAAGGGTTGGTTTTGGAAATCGATTTGCCCAGTGAAAGGGGGTTTTCTATTAGTGTTCATTTCATATGCCCAAATTTTTACAATAAGTGCACTTCATATGTGTCGTATTACGATAAGTACCCGACTTACTTTCAGTAGAGGATGGAGGCCATTGACTAATAGCAATGGCAATAGCAGTATCTCTAATTGATGAATATCCATCTCTAACTTGTACTTCCAACCAAAATTAATCCCCTTGCGTCTGTTTCCAAGAATGGCCTTGCATCTCTTGCATTCTCATAATTTCCGTCATGTAGACTAAGAGAAGGAGATACAACACCAGCCAGTTGTGTAATCGCCCTTGAATTATTAATTTCCCATTCTTCTACAAATTTAGATGTAAAATCATCTGCAACACTAGCATACATTTTACATGTACCAAAGACATATTTTCACAAGTTAAGAGCCCTCAAAAAATTAGTCTTGTCTAGTTTAATGGGCATGGTCGGAGCATGATCAATTGTCGATGTCTTCATAATAGTGTTTGCACAAACAAGAGTCACAATCGCGAACAAACTAATTCAACAAAAACAGTTCTACCAACCAATATCAAATAAGTCAGAGTATAAAAAACAAGAATTAGGTACCTCAATTTACGTTTATAACCAAAGATTAAACAATTAATTTATCTTGAGAAGAAATTAAACAATTAATATCAAACAAGCCCAGAGGATCCCACATCTGAACAATGATAGTGACGACAATGATCTGGCGAAGAGGCTGAAATGAGAAGAAACAAAAGTAACAGAATCAGTGGCACATTGCAAAAGTTTTTAATCTGTGTAGGATCATATGATTATCTTCTTCACAAATTTCTCTTGAGGAATCCTTCTGCTAGCAATCTAATGGTTTTGTAAGTTTTCAAACCTAGCGAGTATGTGAACTCACTCTTCCTCTGACGAATTGTGCTACAATGTTTACGGGTGACAGAATATGGAATAGTAAAGATGCCAAAAAAATCTCCAAACCACAAAGAAGACCCAATCTGCTTGGACCTCTTGACAGAAATCGGCAGCGCCAAAATCAAAATTGGAGAGTTTCAATGCTATAGGTGACGATGAATCTGTCGTTCCTAAAATGCTGAACCAATAGATCTAAGAGCAGTCGAGACGATGCAGAAGCCGAGAGCAACAAGTTTGGACAGCGACGAGAAAAATTCGAACAATTCAGATTGGAAAGAAAGGATCCAAATCAGATATTGAAACAGTTCAGATCTTAGAGGCGATGCTTCTGGAAGGCATATGTCACACAAAAAAGAACACAAAAGACCAAATCGAAGGTTGCCGGACAGTGACAAAGAAGGTCGCAGGAACCCAAGTCTGAAGGATTTGGGGACGACGTCTCACGAAGGCCTGACTCGTTCTTCTGGACCAAATCAGAATGAGTTAGGTTTGGAACATGTCAAGTCAAAGCCGAATTAGTCCGAGTTGCACTGAGTCAAGACCGAATTAAGCTCTGATACAATGTTAGCTTACCAGAATCTGATTAAAACGGTGTAATTTCTTACTAACAATCAATGTATTTATATACACATTACAAGGTAAAAAGACTAAAATACCCCTGAAAGGTAAAATGACAAAAAAAATGACTAATGTTACATAATCTAACACATACTCCTTTCTATGAGTTTTTTTATCATGAAGTTTTCAAAAATATTTAACAGATTATCCTCTCCATTTTGGATAGGCAACTTATAACTATAATTTAAGGTCGAGTCATATTCTTATTGGCACAACATATTCAATCATACACTTAATCAGAGTAAGTGGTCTATCCCACTCTTCTAGATGAGAATGTCATATATTATATTATTATGATCCTCGTCCAACATATGATATATGCTAAACTTTATTTCCTCCCGCCCACCCTCTCCTCTAATTTAATTTCCTTCTCTTTTTTTGCTTTTTTCTTCTTCTCCATCCTTTAACGACCTCCCTCTCCCTTCTCAGAATACAATTAATCCAGCAACTCCAGATATATGCAAACATAGACAAATTATACCCATTACTGAAGAGAATGGATAATCGACTAGAAAGAGAAACATTAAAAATGATAAGAAATATTCTAAATATAAAATTGTTGGTTGGTGATTTATGGTATACATCTCCAAATTTTTTTTTAAAGCTTCATTAGATCTCGATAACCATGACATCCGTGGTTAGCATAAATTTTCATGTTTCTTGTGGAAGAGGACAAATCTACTTCTACACTATATACTATGGGAACAAATCTTGATTAATTATAATCGTATCACCTTGCACTCAATCGAAGCAAATGCACTATTATTTCTCACCTGCAAGCATATCGGACAACCACTTAAACCATGATCAATGCTTTTAGTTTTAGACGTTCCCACTCTCTTGGCTTACAATGCCAACGGATTAGCATAAACTCCATCTATATATAGAAGATAGGTTGGGAACTGGAATCCAAAGAATAGCTTAGAGAGACTAACCGGCAAGCTGTATCATAGCTCCTTTGGAACTGGAATCTATGACAAATTCAATCTCCAGCTAGCTCACCCGTTTGTGAGATAGAAGAAGGCGCACGAGAATGAGAGTAGTGAAAGGGTTTGTAGGTATAAAAGAAATTAATAATTCTGCTTGGCTGTGTCATGAGCACAAATATGCTAATCCCATAAAGTAACACATACTATTTTGTCTGGAATATTATGAGAATGACGCCCCTCCTGAACTTTTTTGTTTTTAATATTAATGTGGAATCTCGGAAACACGTTTTTCCTCGTCAATGCTTAATTTCATCAATAATATCTAATGTTTTGTTAGATCTCGAATTCAAATGACTAATTTCAATTTTTTAGATTTGGGGATTTTACAAATTTCAAATTTTGTTATCTTATAATGTGATAAGACCAGACCCGAACACCAACCCAGAAAACTCTAGGTCAAACTAGATATCCCAAATTAAACTTCGAGTCCCTCTTTTCAGATCGAAAAACAGCCCGGTCCGATCCAAAATCGGCCTGCAGGCCAGGGTTTTTAAAAGAAATCAACGTAATTACATTGTTTAACTTCAAAGAATATACAATATTATGCTCCCTTTCATTATGTTTTCCACGAAAAAATAATGACAGGTTTAATAGCTGCATGCCAACAAGTTTCTTTCCCTTGACTTCATGATATATGGTGTTGAATATTTAGGTTTCGGATACTTTTGTGATAAAAAAATTATTGATTTATAATTTTTTATTTAATCAAAAGCTCTTTGTTCATGGCACGGATCACGGGGCACACGTTACTCCTCTCATGCAGTTCATCCGTAGATGTTACATGATTATAAAATTGAGACACGACAAAGAAAATAATCAGAAATTAGAACATCGAGGAACCGCTTCTGGTATATATACATAACACATCGATCCTGATCTTATATGAGAGCGCTCTTGTTAACCCTCTCTAGCTAGTGAATCCATATATCCGTGAGATCATATATGGCAACTAGTGGTGATCTTCTTTCGGCTATTAAGATCAGCCTTAAGTATGAAATACTCTTGATCACCATGATCAGCCTAATGAGCTTGTGCTGGTTGATCTCTCGAACATGGAAGAAAAATGATAAGGGCGCACCTTCCCTTGCCTCCGGGGCCACGAGGACTCCCACTGGTTGGCTACCTTCCTTTTGTTCGTAAGGATCTCAATCGCTTCTACGCAGAGCTTGCTCAGACTTACGGACCCATCTTCAGTCTTCGACTCGGGAGTAAACTCTGTGTCGTGTTATCATCTCCATCACTGGCAAAAGAGATTTTCAAAGATCAAGACACCGTCTTTGCCAACCGTGATGCGCCGCAGACTGGCTTGATCATGGCTCATGGAGATAATTCAAATATGCTTTGGTCCCCTAATGGACCGGAGTGGCGTCTTCTCAGAAAGATTTGCGTTCGGGAAATAATGGCGACTAACAGACTAGATGCCGCGTGCGTTATTAGAAGACGAGAGGTTCGTGATCTGGTCCGTGATTTGTATTGCAACATCGGTAAACCGGTTGATATAGCAGGGAAGGCGTTCGTTACCGCCCTTAACGTGATATCCAGCACGATATGGGGAGGCAGGCTTCACGGAGAGGAGAAGCTTCGTATCGGCTCGGAGTTTCGTCACGTGGTCGACGAGATTGTGAATATTTGGGGGAAGCCCAACGTGTCAGATCTTTTTCCTTATCTGGCCAGGTTCGACCTGCAAGGTTTAGCTCGGGAAACAAAGAGTAAGAAACAGTGGTTCGATAGGGTCATTGATCCGATGATTAGGGAGAGGTTGAAGACGGAAAGGGGACAAAACAAGAGCCAAGGATGTGAAGATATTCTGCAAACGCTTCTGCAGACTTACAAGGAGGGATCAGAGATGGCTTTAAGTTTGGATCAGATCAAGGGTCTGATCACGGTATATTTGATGTTTACTAGCTAGAAATATTATAAGGAAAAACTGTGCTTTCTTCTATATATTCAGTTAACCTGGCAATAACAGTTTTCCAATTTATACTCCTCTCTGATCTGGTTCTTCCATGCATATCAACAGGATCTGGTGATAGGAGGAACGGATACAACACCAGCAACAATTGAATGGACGATGGCACAGATGTTGAAACAACCCGAGATTATGAGAAGAGTGCAGAAGGAGGTAGACCAAGTAGTTGGATTGCACCAAACAGTAGAAGATTTCCATCTACCCAATTTGCATTACTTGAAAGCCGTCATGAAAGAGGTGCTGCGTTTATACCCAGTTGCTCCAGTTCTCTTACCACGTCGCCCGAACCAGGCTTCTGTCGTTGGGGGATACACTATCCCAAAAGGCACACAGGTGTTAGTGAATGCTTGGGCCATTCACAGGGACCCTCAGTTATGGGACAACCCCTTGGAGTTCAGGCCGGAAAGATTCTTAACTAATAAAAGCAAACCCGATCTTGATTTGAATGATTTCAGATACATACCGTTTGGATCTGGAAGGAGGATGTGTGTTGGGATGCCCATGGCAGAAAGGGTGAGCATGCATGTTTTGGCATCCTTGCTTCATTCTTTCAATTGGCAGCTGCCAGAAGGAACAGAGCTTGACATGTCTGAGAAGTTTGGGATTGCCATGAAGAAACTTGTTGCACTAGCAGCAGTCCCTACACCACGGCTTGTGGATCCAAAACTCTATGATTGAGCGGCAACTTACTAGCTTGTAGTCTTCTCTGTTCTGGCTCAGAGAAAGTAATGGAATCCAGTTGCTTGGTTTGGTATCGATCTGATTAACTTGTTGGAGTGCAACCATTTTATTGTGGATAATATACCATTTACGGATAGTATATATATATATATATATATACTGCAATGCATAAATAGGAACACTTTGTTTACTTCGTACGATTGGATAATTAATTATAATTAGATTCCTATGTTTTTGTCAATTCCATGTTAAAAATTTAGTACTGCCAAAATTATTTATCATATGTACTTCATATAATATTCCCATGGAAGATGCATGGTTGGTGAAATAATTTTTTGTAGAAAGATCAGTAGTCTTAACCCCCACAGTTCAAAGAATCTGTTGCTATACTGTTATTACCTGCAAAATTACTCTGTCGTGAAGGGGAGAGGAAGAAAATCAACCGAAAACTGGAACCATTTGGGTATAACTTTATGGTTTGCTTGCTCTGCGGTCACTGTATATATGCGCATATATATAACCGGTGATTCGCTTACTCCTTCACTTTAATGAGCTATAGTGACCTGGTTTTTAGTAACCATTGTCATTTAAAACAAGCTGCCGAACCCAAATTTTAAAGAGTTCGTCTTGGATTAAATAAATTTTAGAGAATTTCAAATAAATTTAGAGAATTTCGAAAATATTTTAAAGGCGATTGCTTCAGTCGGTCAAGGTTTCATCGTTAGGCAGGGTTGACTTATAAATGTGTTTTTCAATGCGCGAGTTTGGCCATGATTGACCATGGGTCAAAGTCTTGACTTAATTAACAGTTGTAGGCTTGTAGCCATAATTTTCTATTGATTTTCCTGTTGACTCAAAGTGTTGATTGTGGTTAACAATATGATTTAAATTGAGCATATGTCGAATTTTTTGATTTTCAGAATGTTCCCTTTGGTTGCCTCTTTTATCGTAGCTAATACGACTCGAAATTGATCATATCTCATGTTTGTTGCCTAGAGTATGTTTTATTTTTTGTAACAAGATGTGCTTTAATTTACTGAATTTTAATTGTTGAAGGCATAGCAATAGGGATTTTATACGAGATTCTTGACGGTTGTACCCACCCGTCTAACTTTCTCAGAAGACCAAATCAGATCGATTCCTGAAGTAATTTCTTATCTTATTCTTCCCTAATTTATCAAGGGAGTGCATTGCTTTGACCTGATTATTACTTAAGTAAAAAATCCAGCGTAAAAAATCTTACCCAATCATAACTCAGTTCAAAGTCTTTACCCAATTGGAAGACTAGTGAACAGATCTAGTCGCGTAAGGTACATACGTACGTACATATATATGTATGTCATAAAGCATAGAACACTAACACCTCCCGCACCATATACAAAGTAATATTATTTCTGTAATTGATTAAGTTTCTGTCCCAAACAAACTAGACTTAAAACTTTACACACAACACTGTCGACAATGAAGCCATGCAAACTCCTTGTCTGCCATGCAAGCGCAATTCCATACTAGTGTCTCTACCACATCTTCTGATGCCATCAGATTATATACCAGCGCTTTTAAATGCGTGACCAAGGGGCTGTCCAAAATCTCTCCCTTCAGAATTAATAATTGGACGTCCATTACTCTTCAAAGATTTAATTTGGACTTAATTACCGTGAACCATATATTGGACGTCCATTACTTTTAGAATATATTAAATCACCAACTCCAGCTACATGCAAACTTATACAAATATATTAATAAATTATATTATATTAATTGAAGATAAGGAAAAATTTAAAAAAAAAAAATCAAAATTATCACAAGATGAAAACTCGGTTTGGGGGACGGTGGAGAACCGTCGCCAAATGTTTGAAAAAGGGAAAGAATCCTGTCGGTTACAACCGCCCAATGTAAGTAAAAGAAGAAGAATCTGGTGGCGGTTACAACAACCGTCGCCAAATGTTAGTAAAAGAAGAAGAATCTGGTGGCGGTTACAACCGTCGCCCAATGTTTGTTGTCGGGATAGAATCCAGTGTTGGTTACAACCATTGCTCACGGTCAATCTTGGGAGATGATTATATTTCCCTAGCTTGGGCCACAAAAAAAGACCGTCGCCCAAAGCTCGGTTTTAATTTGGGAACATTTTCATTTCGATATTTGGGCGACTGTTTCAACCATCGCTGAAAACTTTTGTAATAAAGTTTTGATTAAGCATTTTTCCCTTGTTAAAATAGTTGATATACCTATCTCTGTTAATAAATCAAATCAAAGTTCACATACACAACTTTAATACTCCAACTATGAAAGTAGCAACACTATTTTTACAAACCTTATCCACATCCATTCACACATATGAGCCAAACAGAAAAACTATCCACCGATTAATTACATTAAAAACCTTCATCCTCATAACCTTCAAGGGAGTTTCTTCACCGCTGTCCTTGACCATTAACAATCCGACTCGGTACTTATGCCAACACCAATTACCAAAAAAGTATTCAATAAAGCAGATGTTTCAGAAAGACAAGATATAAAGTGGAATCAAGTAAAAATTTTAAAATCTAAATGCCCCAAAACAGTAAAGTCTTCCCAAGTCAACTAAAAAGATCGACACTATAATCAGAAAGTATAGAATACCATATAAACTGAATATTTGCACATACATAGAAACTGAATCAAAGTTCAAATATACTCCATCTTACAAGTTTTAAGTCCTCCTTGTTATGCTACATGCTACACATTAACCAAAAGACACACAATGCTTAATATTGTCCATATGAACAAATGATACCTGTAAGATAAGAAACTGAAACAAAAAACTATTTGTCATTTTAAACATTTCAAACAAGATGTAGTATCATAAAAACTTATATTGCCCATATGAAAGAATCTGAACACAGACCTACAAGCATGTTCCCCTCACTTCCCACA
This sequence comes from Aristolochia contorta, assembly GCA_022405105.1. Lineage (NCBI taxonomy): Eukaryota > Viridiplantae > Streptophyta > Magnoliopsida > Piperales > Aristolochiaceae > Aristolochia > Aristolochia contorta. Next base: position 27,039,290 of record CM039665.1, on the reverse strand, counting down.
TCGCCCCTGAAGGACATTGTAGCAAACAAAAAGTTAAATGAAGGCCAGTTGCACAAACTGAAAGACCACTATGAAAAAAGACAGAAGAAAAACCTCTGAGAGTAAAAGTCAGCAACAGGGCCAAGGAAGGCATCACAATAGCCTCCAGGAATAACAAGTGGGTAAACTATCCTGTCAGCCAAAGAAAATTCAAAATGTTATCAATAAGAAGAAAAGAAGAAGCAAAAATAAAAGTTAACCAACATAGAAAATTTGGCAAAATGAAAGATAATAACAGTTATTAAACTATAGTAACTTATATGTTCCAGTCAAACATACCCACTGTCTCTGCTATCAGGGACTCTTGAATGAATAGGGTTAACATTAGTTCCACCACTAGACCCAGTTGCACCTATCCTGGCCTGGAAAAGTATCATCACAAAATTTTAATCACATGGTGTTTCTTAAAGAAGGAATACGCTGAAAGAACTAAAACAATAATACAACTTGATTATCAATATCAATGAAGTTGATAAATCTCAGGTCAAGACAGTGAAAAATAAAAAATTTATTCAAAGAGATCAATACAATATTGAAAACAGAAAACACCTTTAAGAAACTAAGAATGGGCAACCAACGAGAACGAGAAACCGTTAAAAAATGATAAGAAAGAATATAAACATAAAATTATCGGTTGTGTTCACTGCCAAAAAAGCGGCCTTTACCGGCGGTTGTTTATAAAGAACCGCTGGTAATACTAACTTTACCGGCAATTGTTTGTAAAGCACCGCTGGTAAAGACCGCAACTTTTCGTTGCAGTTTTTACCGCCGGTAAGTGGTCCAGTTTGGCTCAGCGGCGGTTTAAAACCACCGGGAAGCTTGTAAAAATTATTGCTTCCCAGCCCTAACTTACCCTTCTAAACAAATTTTTCAACCTTACCTCTCGGCCTGTCCTTTGCGCAGAAGTTCGTCCTTTCTTCTTCCTGCCCTCTCTTCACGAACGAAGCAAGCACAGCCAGATTTCCGGCGAGGATCAAACCCACAACCGTTTCCGGCGAGGATCAAACCCACAACCGTTTCCGGCGAGGGAACGCGTCAGCCCCACTGCGGAAGGTCCTCCCCTTTCTGCAAAAATAGGTATTTCGGGTTAGGGTTTTTTTTTTCTTTGGAAGTTCCTCGCCTTTCTGCAAAAATAATGAAGTCTTCCATTGATTCATGTAATTTGGTACTGGTTTGCTACTATTTTTTATTCTTTTCATGAGAGTTCAAGAATCGTCGTAGTTTTTGTTCGGCCTTTGGACGAGTTGTTAGATGTTTGCACTATTAGAATGGGCGAAAACATGACACCATTTCCTCTCAGTTTGCCTTTTTAGCTATTTTAAATGATTCACCTTTTGTATTGCTGCCGTCCTCAAGTGAAATTTTTACTATAAAATGTTAGTGCCGACTACATGAGTGTCTTTTTTGACTATCAACATACATAATTTATTGGAATAATGCTAGTAATCCATTGAATCACGTTAAACAAACTCTATACAACTTTTCAGAAAAACAAACTTTATACAAAATTTTCATTTGGTAGGATAATGAAATAAATTTTTTTTTGGTAAGATAATAAAATAATTTTATTGGATTAATGCTTCATAGTGTCTTGACGTGCTTTTTATGTTTCAATAAAGTTGTGGCATGCTGTTCTTCCAGCAAGGTCTTATCTTGTCTTTTCTTCTCACCGCAAATGCTTTTTCTTTTCTTTTCTTTTTTTTATTAATTCTACTGATGAATGAGTGTAAAACGAAAATAATCTCAACCAGTACCACTTGGTTTTCAAAGTGAATAATATTCTTAAATTCGTAGAATAGGAAAGTATACACTTTCTTAAATGTGAAGAATGGGAACTGTAATAGGTAAATGATTAAAATTGGAATAGAAATCAGGCAAGGTAAATACTAAATGTTTCCTCATACAAAAAAAATACTAAATTAAATGTTCTCTCTGCTTTGGGGCGATGATAGGATGTACATTATTACTTCCGAGGAGATATTTAACTCTTGATAATATAGTGCCGTTTCCTTCTAAAATCATGTCATCTGTTTATAGGTAATTTGATTCTTGCTCATGAATTTTATACTCTAACGAGTAATTACTAGTAAGTAAGGGACTTTTTAGGCAAAGTAATTGTTTTTTTTCTTTGAAGTCGAAGTGTGTATATGCTCAGTTTGCTTCTCGGTTATGTTTATAACACGTTCGTCATATTCTGAAAATATCTCTAGAGGTGAGAATTTTTTTTTTTGGGTGGGTTTCTGGTTTCACTTCACTAGCTTGGTGGTTCACAAAGAGCACACTTTTCATGGAAAGGTTTGGAAGAATTTGTATCATGTATGTTATATGTTTGACATATAAGTTGTTAAATAGTTTCTGATATTTTAACTAATCATGATTACTTAATAAGCATTCATTGAAGAGGTGACACATTGACACCCGATATTTGTCGTGAAATTTATTGGCTAGGTTGTTCACAATATTAAGGAACATCAAGGACATGAGTAGGCGATTGATCGCATGTCAAAGGTCATCTTGGGGCAAGTTTCTTCCTTTGGTTTAAAGGTACTTATTAATTCATTTGGATATAATAGAATCTTAATTACTAGGTGATGAGAACAGCAGTGGCTTATCTGTACCTCTATCTTTTCCATTAATGTTTTTGATATCAACACTACAAAGTTGATTGTATTTAAACCTCAAGATCCTAGCTATCTGGAAATTACTTAAACCTCTTATCTTTTATCAAAAAGTAAATACAGCTTCTCTTGGTGAAACAATTGACTAAGAATCAAGACACCTAAGCTACTTATGTTATTGTTGCTTAGGTATTAGGCCATTTCAGAATCATAAAGAGTACTATGCCACTGCATTTTTAACTCCTATTGTAGTTGGTTGTTGTCGTCCTCCATCTGAGTGAGTCCTTCAATTTAGAAATTTCATTTCGTTTTTCATTATTGTAAGTTACAGTTTAGAAGTAATGATCCCCTGTTATGAGAATTGATCAAAGAAACACTTACAGCATGAGAGCAAAGAGTTCCAGGCCACAACACTAATATTATGTATTTGTCCTTTTTGTTTCTGTATACATTATTTCCTCACATTCTACTTTTTTAAAAAGGTTGGAAGCAAACCAGATCAGGGTGGTTCCAAACCGGCTTGAAGAATTGCCAGAAAGATTCAGCAATCAAGTTATATAGGTAAGAATCCTGGAACATAATAATACTGCATGAAATAATATCATAAGTTAATTATTAGATAATTAGTTAGATGTTACGATAATATGATGAGGACAATGCCACTTAGGATCACAACAAAGTATAGATGATAAATTCAGATCCTTGCACTCAGCTGTTTTCTCTTTTTCTTTCCCTCTACCCACTCTTACACTTTAACTAAGTATGAGAGAGGAAGGAGAGAGAGAAGGAGAGAGAATAACATTAAAAAATCTGATTATCATGTATGGAATAGGATTGAAATCATAATCCATTAACAATTTTTACAACTTGTTTGTGTTTTATCGCAAAGATGGACTATCTCAATGACAGGAGTTGGATGTACCGGTACGCCACCAAGGTTGACCAGTGCCAGCCCGAATTTTCAGATGGGATTGTTTTCTTCACGGAGTTTGCCAAACAAAGGTTGGGTGCCCAAGAAAGTGGCCAGTTAAGATGCCCATGTGCCAAGTGTAAGAACAAGAATTTTTTTAATTGCGACACAGTAATGTATCATATAGCAAGGGAGGGATTTGTTGCTCGATACCATACCTGGCATTTTCATGGTGAGGAAGGCACTGAGCAACAGCCAAATGCTTCCATTGAGACCGGACACGGGCCAGAGATGTCAACGTTGTTAAATGACGCATTCATGCGGGATGCTGAAGCGGCAGGGGAAAACACAGAGGGTGAATGTGAAGATTTGGAAATACGTAAGTTTGAGCAATTAATGGATGAGGCGAAGCAGCCATTGTATGGAGGTTGTGAAAAGTATTCAAAGCTTTCTTTCATGGTCCACTTGTTCCAAATTAAATGTTTGAACAAATGGAGTAACAAATCTTTCTCCGATGTGGTTGCACTTTTCAAAGACGTTCTTCCCCCGGATAACACAGTTCCCAAAAATTGGTATGAGTCAAAGAGATTAATGGCAGACTTGGGGTTAGATTGCAAGAAAATTCATGCATGCCCGAATGATTGCATACTGTACAGAAATGAAAATAGAGATTTAGACAGCTGCCCAAGGTGTAAGACGTCAAGGTGGACTGAGAAAAAAGGTAGTGGGAAGAGAAAACATTTGATACCAGCAAAGGTTGTCAGACATTTTCCGTTGGTTCCAAGACGGCAAAGGTTGTTTATGTCCGAGAAAACAGCATCATTGATGACATGGCATGGGTCAGCTCCAGTGGATGTAGAAGGGAGAATGAGTCATCCTAGGGACTCTGTGGCATGGAAACACTTCGCCCCAGAACATCCGTGACCATGACTGCACAATATGCCGGTTTTATCTATCACGATATCCGTGGTTGATTAATGAGCATGAATTTTCATGTTTCTTGTAAAAGAGGATAAAATCTGTACATGTATATACACTATATACTATAGGATCAACAAGTCTTGAGTTCTTCATCGCCACTTAATCGAAGCGAACACACTACTATATGACACCCCAAGCATATCAGACAACCACTTCAACCATGATCAATACTTTCAGTTGTAGACGTTCCCAGATTCTTGGCTTACAATGCCAACGAGAAATTAGCACAAACTCCTTTGGTAGACTAGTATAAACTCCATCTATAGAAAACGGGTTGGGAACTGGAATCCGTGAAGAGAGACAAGGAGGTCAAGAAATAGCTCATCAGACAACCATCAATTTAAAATGATTTCAATAACCTAGTATAAACTCCATCGATTTAAAATGATTTCAATAACCTAGAATATGGGATTATATAAATTTCAAATTTTGATATATTGATGTGATAAGATTGCCATACCCTGATAGTAACCCAAAAAATTAACTCTTGGTCCAACCCGGGGCCGTCTCCTTTCAGGCCAAAAACCGGTGCTTTAAAAACTGAACCGGTGGTCAAACTAGTGGAGCTTCCGATTCTTGTCCAACCGGTTCAACCTGGTTCAATTGGTGGTTCAACCAGAATGTGTTGTATTTCATTAAAACAATTCTTAATAAGATTTGTACATTAAAAAAACTAGTTTAAAAATAAAAAAAAATTTAAAATGCTAAAAAGGGTAACAAGACCGGTTCAACCGGTCCGGTCCGATTCACGGTTCAGCGATTGAACCGCTAAAACTGGCCAATCAAATCGGTTTTTCACCATTTCTGGGTTTTAGAGCAAATCGAACCGTTCATAACCCCGGTTCCGATTGAACCCGGCCGAACCAGCCGGGTCGGTTCAATTTTTAAACACTGCCAAAAACAGTCTGGTTCCAATCTAAACTCGACCTGCAGACCGAGGCTTCTACAGAAATCAACTAACATTGTATAACATCAAATTAATTAGAATCCAATACCAACATATATAAAAGACTTATTGTGTCGGACCACGTTGTTAATAACTGACTGATTTTGTTTTCCATATATAAAAACAATATAACAGGTTAATTTGCTGCAATATGCTAATTATAAGTTTCTTGCCCTTGGCTTATGATATACGGTGTTGAATATTTAGGTTTGGGAAACATTTTCGTAAAAAAAAATTAAAAATATCTTTTTTAAATCTTATTTAATAAAAACCTCTACTTTTTAATATATGACATATTTTAGGTTCACTTGTTGGATATGATTTTCCTTCTTCCTCCTCAGATGTTAAGTGCACTAGTAGAAACAAGTTTTTCGCCGGCGGTTCATTTAGTCGGCGGAAACACAAAAATCGCCAGCAGAAAGAGCGGTGGCGGTGGAGACGTCGTCGACGGAAGCTTTCCATCGACAAAACCACCTGCCGACGGAAAAAGACCTTCCGCCGGCGGTCAAAAAATAACCTTCGTCGACGGAAAATACTTACGCCGACGGTTTGAACCGCCGGCGCTGGAATTTTTATTTTCTTTTATATTTTTGTTGTTTTTGGACCTGTTACCTGTCATAATTAAATACAAAAAATTACGTAAAAAAAATATTAGATTATCATAATTAATTTCGATTTGCACATCAAAATGTTTACATAATTACTAAATATTTACAGTACAAAATATTATACGTAACAAAAAATTAAAAATATTATAAGAAAAGTAATGCTATCTACACCTAGGCTGCAGTAACTGATGTTACCAGCCAATATGAAAACATAAACAAATTAAATATATATATATATATATATATATTATTTTATAAAACTAAATTTTCCTTATAAAAATCGATAACGTACTACAAAGAAAATATTCCGAAATTATGGAGGAACCACTTCTTCTGTATATATACATGTCAGATCCTCTTATACAAGAGCATAGTGGGTAACCCTCTCTAGCTAGTGAGTGATTAATCCATATAACCTTGAGATAATTATGGCAACTGCAGGTGATCTTCTTTCTGCTATTAAGAGCATTAAGTATGAAATACTCTTGATCACCATGTTCAGTCTAGTGAGCTTGTGGTGGTTCTCTCGAACGTGGAAGAAAAATGACAAGGAGCGCAGCTTGCCCTTGCCTCCGGGGCCATGAGGACTGCCACTGGTTGGCTACCTTCCTTTTCTTCGTCCAGACCTCCATCGCCTCTATGCAGAGCTTGCTCAGAGCTGCGGACCCATCTTCAGTTTTCGACTTGGGTGCAAACTCTGCGTCGTATTATCATCTCCATCACTGGCAAAAGAGATTTTCAAAGATCAAGACATGCACCATCTTCGCTGACCGTGATGCTCCACAGACCGGCTTGATCGTGGCTCGTGGAGGATATACAGATTTGCTTTGGTCCCCTAATGGACCGGTGTGGCGGCATCTCAGAAAGATTTGCGTCCGGGAAATATTTGCTACTAACAGACTAGACGCTACCTACCCTATAAGAAGACGAGAGGTTCGTGATCTGGTCCGTGATTTGTATCGCCATATAGGTTCCCCGGTTGAAATAGCAGAGAAGGCCTTCGTAACTGCCCTTAACGTGATATCCAGCACGATATGGGGAGGCAGGCTTCACGGAGAGGAGAAGCTTCGTATCGGCTCGGAGTTTCGTCACGTGGTCGACGAGATTGTGAATATTTGGGGGAAGCCCAACGTGTCAGATCTTTTTCCTTATCTAGCCAGGTTCGACCTGCAAGGTTTAGCTCGGGAGACAGAGTAAGGTGCAGAGGTTCGATAGGATCATTGATCCGATGATTACTGAGAGGTTGAAGACTGAAAGGGGACAAAGCAAGAGCCAAGGATGTGAAGATATTCTGCAAACGCTTCTGCAGATCTACAAGGAGGGATCAGAAACAGCTTTGAGTTTGAATCAGATCAAGGGTCTGATCATGGTATGTGCGTACTTGTTAACCAGGAATATTATAAGGAAAAGCTCTGCTTCCTTCTATATTTTCAACCTGGTTTTAACCAACATTAATATGTAATTATTAGTAGTCGATCACTGAGTCAGTTTTTCAATTCCATGTCAACAGGATCTGGTAATATTAGGTGGAACGGATACAACATCAACAGTAATTGAGTGGACGATGGCACAGATGATGAAACAACCCGAGATCATGGAAAGAGTGCAGAAGGAGGTAGACCAAGTAGTTGGATTGCACCAAACAGTAGAAGAGTTCCATCTACCCAATTTGCATTACTTGAAAGCCGTCATTAAATAGGTGCTGCCTTTATATACCCAGTCACTCCCATCCTCGCCCCCCGTCGTCCGAACCAGGCGTCTGTCATTGGGGGCTACACTATTCCGGAAGGCACACATGTTGTAGTGAATGCTTGGGTCATTCACAGGGACCCTCACTTATGGGATAACCCCTTGGAGTTCAGGCCAGAGAGATTCATAACTGATTTGAGCACACCTGATCTTATTCTGAACGATTTTAAATACATACCGTTTGGCTCTGGAAGGAGGAGATGTGTTGGGATCCCCATGGCAGAAAGGTTGAACTTGAATGTTTTGGCATCCATGCTTCATTCCTTCAACTGGGAGCTGCCGGAAGGAACAAAGATTGACATGTCTGAGAAATTTGGGCTTACAATGAAGAAAGCTGTTGCACTAGTTGCAGTCCCTACACCACGGCTTGTCGATCCAAAACTCTATGATGGAGCAGCAACGTACTAGTAGCAGTCTAAGTTGTATCAAGAACATATTGGTTACATCTACCTATATATCTAATCTTTAGTTTCTGCATGATCCTGATCTCCATAGCTTCTGGCCAAGCATTCTAGCTAAGAACGTCTTCAATCTTCATGCATGTTATTAGTAATCTCTCTATCTAGTATCATCCGCTACTACAGGTGTCTAATTAGAAAGATTAAAGAGAGAGAGAGAGAGATTAAAGAGAGAGAAATTAGAAAGAGAAACCATAGACAGAAATAGAGAAAAAGTATATAAAAATTAGAGAGAAAAATTATACAAAAAAATTAGAGAGGATAAATTAGAGAGAAGAGGAAGCAGAAAGTACTGTGCTTTGGTTTTGGGGTCTGAGTCGTACCGAGGTGGTACGCATAGCATTACTCTTCATTTATTTATCCTATGAATCTTCTTGGGAGTCCAGACATCAAATTATTTAGTGTAAATGCTAAAAAAAATAACTTAATTAAACTTTAAATGATTTCCTTATGCATTTATATCTAACCTGTTTGATTATTTTGTATTTAGAAGTTATTTGTACTCTATCTCTCGGTCTCTCTCTCTCTCTCTCTCTCTCTCTCTCTCTCTCTCTCTCTCTCTCTCTCTCTCCCCTGTCCCATTCTCTATCCCACTCACTTTCTATCTTTTTTGTTCTTTCCTTCTCCCTCTCCATACCCCCTCTAGCTTGTTGTTTCTATTTGTTTTTCTAGGTGTTTCTCTATCTATCTCACTCTCTCTCTCCCACTCTCTCTCTCCCACTCTCTCTCCCACTCTCTCTCCCACTCTCTCTCTACCACTCTCTCTCCTACTCTCTCTCCGACTCTCTCTCCCACTCTCTCTCCCACTCTCTCTCCCACTCTCTCTCCCACTCTCTCTCCCACTCTCTCTCTCCCACTCTCTCCCACTCTCTCCCACTCTCTCTCTCCCACTCTCTCTCTCCCACTCTCTCTCCCACTCTCTCTCTCCCACTCTCTCTCTCCCACTCTCTCTCTTCCTGACTCTCCCTCCCTCCCTCTCTCTCTCATTCTCTATCTCACTCACTTCCTCACTCCCTATATTTTTCAAACAATATTTGATTTTTTTTTCTACTGTTATAGGTGGAGTTCTCTCAAGCCCTCTTTTGCTGCTGTTCTTAATTTAAAGATGTCTGTAAGCACACAATTTAAGACACTTTCAATTTCTCGTAGATGCTGACTTGCTGGGTCCTGCTTCACAGTCACTGATGCATGGTCATGTTACAGGTCATGGAAAGGAGACTTTAATTTAGAGACACCCAAGAGAAGCATTCCACCGTGAAGGTTTTCTTAGTTTGTAAAAAAGAGGCTTTTTCCAAAGTAAGTGTCATTATAGCATGTACAAATATTGTTTTGAAAATGAAAATGTTTTTCATTCCACTGTGAAGGTTTTCTTAGCTTGTAAAAAAGAGGCTTTTCCAGAGTAAGTGTAATTACTGTATGTACAAATATGATCTTTCAAATGTTGCCTTGTCTACTTTATTTCATTTTATCTTTTTTCAAATTTCTAAGAGAATCTACTAGGGATACATTAATGAGAAGTGGAATTCAGCTTGAAGACGTAACCTGCCCTCTATGTAATTCAGAAAATGAATCACTCAGTCACCTCCTACTGCATTGTCCATATAGCTGGAAGGTCTGGACATTCTTTGTGAACAAATTTGGGTTCAACTTTCCCAGCCCTTGAGATCTATACAACATTATTGCACTCATTGGATCCCTTGGTCTTGGAGGCAATGGGAGGCTTATGTTCGGTTGCTGCTTGGGCTACATTCCATGGCTGATTTGGAAAGAAAGGAACAACAGAGTCATCCAAAATAAAGTTATCCCTTGGGCTGATTTATGCCACCGTATCTCTTGCCAAATTATATATTGGCTTAAAGGGAAGAAAAGTTTTAGAAACATAGAATGTGGTGCTATTTGGAACTCTTGGTCTATACATGCCACAGAGAAACGTGGGAAGTCGCCCACAATCATTGCTTGGACTCCTCCACCGATGCATGCTTACAAGTTGAACTTCGATGGATCATCATTTGGATATCTGGGGCTGGCTGGTGTTGGAGGATTAATCAGGAATTCCTCCGGTGATATCTTGCTCACTTACTGATGTCCAATTGGTATCGTGGATTCCACAATTGCTGAAGCAAGAAGTCTACTCCAAGGCCTCAAGTGCTTCTTCAACTTTCATTTTATTGGGCCACTTTGTGTTGAAGGCGACTCCCAAGTATTAATTCAATGGTGTAGCAATAATCTTAAACCTCCTTGGAGGCTTGATGAAATTAGAGAACTATCTTCCATTGTCACTAGTTGGAATCATGTACTGATCATACCATGTATGTTTACTGATTTGATTATTAAAGATTGTCAGATTCTGCTAAAGAGACATTCATGGATGATTTCAGCGTTTGTCTTGTAGAAAATTGTAGCTTCATTTTCTCTATTCTTTCAAATCTATTACCTGTCCTTCGGGAAGAAATAACTATTTTCTTCAAATTAGTAAAATGGAACTATGAGTTACCCATTATTATTTAAGCTTGTGCTTGGTTTGATTCCTCCACAGCTTTGATTCTTTCTCTTTCTCTTTCTCTAGTATTGTGCTCCTCTTCTTCTTTCTTGTACTACATGGCGACATCAGCACTCACAAGCAGAAGCAATCCACTTCTATCCACTATTCCGATGTATCTCCAGTGGTGGAAGCTTGGCAGAACAATGTGTGGTGACTGTCTTCGGTTCATCTCGTCATCAACCTATCTTGACCCTCCTATGGCTAGGACTCAAGACTTAGAAACTTTCACAGAGGAATTTGAGATAGGATCACATAAATTTAAGTTTGAGACGGGCAAGATTGCGTGGTTTGCAAATGGAGCAGTTGTCATGGAAATAGAAGACACAAAAGTACTTTCCACTGTAACATCCGCAAAGGGCGATGGAGTTCGAGATTTCTTGCCGCTCTCTGAGAGCTGGAGTTAATTTTTATTTTTTTATTTTTCTTTATTTTTTTTATGTTGGCCTGTTGGTTTATATGTCTACTGAGTCTGACTTTATGTGCTTTAGTCGACTTAGGACTTTGTGTTCAATATCATTTTATTTGCTGAGGGCTTACTCTTTTGTTGATGAGAAAGTTGTCAAGATATTCTATTTTTTTGTTAAGAGGTTAGGCAAGATATTATCTGTTTGAATACCAGAAGATAGAATTTATAGGAAAAATAAAACAGAAAACATTATTATCTCTTTCCGTGGCAACTGTCGGTATATGCTATCAATGGTATTTTAGTTGTAATATAATCTTCAAGGGAAAAGAATAGGTCCAATTTGGCCTTTTAAACTATTCTCTCATGGTGCGGTGGAGTTTCCACTCCAATGTGGCAACTTGAGGACAATTAGGTATTTGTTGTACAATCGTTTAATTGCTTTGCTGATTCTTTAGTTAAGGATGGTGTATTTTTTTCCTGTGAAATTGGGTTCTAGCTCAGGTGTCACTTGAGGGGTGTGTATTGGGAGTTCTGGGGTTCAAATCTTCCCTGGGGCATGGGACAAGGAGCTTACATGTAAGCACATTATCTTTAAGTAGGTCCTGTATGATTGGGGATTGTGGCCCTAATACATCATTGCCATTTTAAGAGGAAGTGAAAGTTGTCCCATAAACTGAATATCTGTGTCAGGATTCATTTCTTTGTAAGTCTTGTCATTCCTAGGTTATGGTACTATCAAAACTTATGTTAATATGTATCAAACTCAAAACTGCTTATTGTTTCAGCTATTGGAAAATCCTCATTCAGGTTTTATAGTTTTTTTTTGAAACAATGAATTCCTTTATTGTTTTTTAAACAATCAATACAATTTACATCTGAGTTAAATGGCTTTCAATCTGAAAAGTATTACAAGAGAACAAGAGTACATTTAATTGAGGGGTAGGTTGTTGCCAAATACAAGTCATTGTTGTGGTATGGTGTGGTCAAGTCATCTGAGTTAAAGCGGTTCAACCTTATTTGATTGGCTGGGCCAGGTCGAGTTTTATAACAAAGATTTAAACTTATCTATAAAAGTTTTTTTTATAAGAAATACTAATTCATTTTTATCACAAGAACACCTGGTAGAAGATAACACTATTCATTTCAACATAAATGGCTATGAGCTGACTGCCGCCTCTGTGCCCAACATATATACAGGACTGCCCCTATTCGCTGAGTAAATTGATAGAACCCTATGAACCTTGTGTCAAAACTATCCAGAAGAGATCATCATGTCCACAGAGCTTTGGCCACCCCATAAAAGATGGAGGACCTAGGTATGAGATGGGTAGGGAACTGATTTAACATTATAGAAAAACTTGCCGAGTGTGAGAGCTCTTGTTACTCAATGGGAGTGGATTTTGCTCAATTTGCCCTTTGTTCTGAGATTTGTTCGTAGAGGTTCCAGGGGTGGTGTTAACAACACTCTCAGGTTGATTATGGAGGGACGTAATATCTCGGGATAGCCTCCTTTTGGTGTTTGGTATTGAGTGCAATGTGCATTGGTAGAGGTAATGGTTCTCTAGGTTTTTGTTCATTGTGTTCAGCTTATTTCTTTTTGTGCTAATTCATTGATACATCAAAGCAACTTTATTTGTTTTGCAACATAGATTTTACTTTCTTTTTTTTGAAACAGTCATGGATTTTACTTTTGTCTCTTATTATTTGGCTTAAGATGTTTTCAGTCAACCACAATACCGGAAAACTGATTGGCATAATTTCTTTGTGTCATCCACTCTGGTGGTTACATAGCTTGAATTTGTGCAGCTCTGAATCCTGACCTTTTGTCTCAACTTCTCTCTTGTTGTGGTTGCAAGTAGATTACAACAAATGCCATTTTGTACAGATTTTTTGTTGGTTTTGTTTTTGGTGTATGTTCTCTGCCTCTGCTGATCCTAGTTGCATTGTCTCATTTATTTCATTTGTCATAAGGTTGAATATCAAGAAAAACAGTATGCTCAAGGGGTGATTCCAACAACATTTATGCGAAGGGAAGGTGCTCCGAAGGAGCGTGAGCTCATCTGTGGTCGTATTATAGATCGACCTATTCGCCCATTATTTCCATCTGGATTTTTCCATGAAGTTCAGGTAGGATTAACCTTACTAATCTAACTTGTCTTGAAAAGTATCCATCATTTCTTCATGCTAGTTATGGATAAATATCTGAATGTAGGTTATAGCTACTGCTCTTTCTTCTGATGGGAAGCATGATCCAGATATCATAGCAGCTACTGCGACCTCTGCTGCTCTGATGCTATCAGATATCCCTTGGAGAGGACCCATTGGTGTGATACGTATTGGAAGGATCAATGGACAGTTTGTTGTTAATCCCACCACCGATGAGGTAATAAATCATTTGTTTTAGTGTTTCATATCATCAACTTCTATGGCTTGTGAATAATTTTTTAAACTGTATTATCTTGAAGTTGTTAATGTATTATGTATTTTAGAGGTTTTTTCTTTTTTTTGGGAAAGTAACCTGAACCAAAAGTTGATACTCATTTTGTCTTCACCAATGTTAAGTGCTGCTTATGTATTTAGTTTTCATCATTAAACATTGTCGAGACTTTCGTTTTTTGATAGAAATATCTTTTTATTTGGCCAATTAGGCCAAAAATTAAGCAGAGGACTCTCTTACAACAAGGTGTTGTACATAGACCCCCTCCTTGGTCAATTTGTAAGCAAGGCCATTTGGCACACCGATTCAAATGAATCCAAGAAAGAACAATATATTATAAGCTCTTAATTTCAGTACAATAATTCTGGAATCTCTAAGGAAAATTTGGCATGTCTGGATACCATGAAACAACATTAGAAGCATCACACTTGACATGAATTCCAGCAAGAACGATTTTGGCATAATTGCAATCTCGCCAAAACAGCTAACACTTCAGCTTCAGCAGAGTCAATAAGTCCCATTGGGCCTGAAAATGAGAATAAAGGCTTGCATTGGTCGATTTTGTAATCCCCCCAACACCTGTTGGACCTCAGTTGCCCTTTGATGAACCATCCACATTGAATTTCTATCCTACCAAAGGAGGCATCGGTTGAGTAAGAGATGGCTTTGTAACATCTCAAAGATGCAAGACCTCAGCATGATGAAGGTATCAATTTGGTATGTGAGTCCTTCTCTTCAAAGATATGATCCAAGAAAAAATATTACGATGAATTTTGGTGGTAACTAGGTGTGAATTACTGCTGATACCCTAAAAACATCTCTGGTTTCTTTCTATCTAAGTACCCCAATAGTTAAAACCAGGGCTTTTACCAAACGAAGGAAAAGAGGTGCCTAATAAGTCTTGAATGAGAACCAACAAATTTGATGAATGCAGCAATGTATCCCAATTAATTCGAAGAAAAAAGCACCAAATGACCATGAAAATAAGCAGTGAAGTAAAGTCTAATCTAGAGTTTCATCATGAGATTGACATAGAGGACATACTGTTGATGAAATATTTGCTCCTCTTTGCTGAAAGCAGAGAAATTGTCATTGTTTTTTCAGTCTACTATGGTGTAAATGGAAAGTTGGTTTTGACTAAGTGACAGTAAGGCCATTGCTCCAATTCTTGTTATCGTTTATGGTCTGTTTGTGTACACTAGACAATTGTTGATTCGAGGGACATCCTTGCCTGATTAAGATTTAGTAGGTCAGAAAGTTGGTTTTCAGGATATGTGATAATTAGCTTAATTCATTATTTCTGACACAGTTGGATGTATTATTGACTTCCACGTATTTTGATACTTCATCCTACTCTCAGATGTGTTTTCTTGCTTGGCGACTGATTCAAGCTCTTTCCATCCCCCTAGAAAATCGATTCGAGACTCTCAGTATTCATCAGGCACAACTCAGGACTGATGGACAAAGGGAACTCTCACGGCAAACCTTTCTTAATGAGGACACCTACCCAGCTCTACATAATCCCCAAAATCGAAGGGCAAAGGATGGCTCCTCCCATGCGCACATACCACAGGCGTTCTCACCGACAGGATAATCCCAGCAGACATCCAGGCATGTCCTGCCGTGCTGCAATTTACTCGACCGAGCAGGAAGATATCGCCTCCTCTGACAGGCGACGTCCTCTGCACCGCTACCCACCATTGCCTCCACCGACGCAGCAAGCCCCATCTCCGTCTCCACCTCAATCGCCGAGAGACCAGATGGAAGAGTTCAACGGAGAAGAGGTGGAGGAAAATCTCAAATGGCAGCCACCTCGAATTCCCATTCAGCCAATTGGTCGAAACTTCCACCGACCAGCACAGAACTATCAGCGAAACCGATCGAGAGTTCATATGCACGACCCCTACAGCAGCCTTTGACCTAGCCGTAAGATCTTGGATTGAGAGTATGGGAACAAATGCAGGTCGTAGATCAGATGAGGATTGGGGCCTGATTTTGCGAGTGGCTCAAATCATGGAGGAATTCCGGCTGGCCTGAATTACTGCAGGCTCAGGAAATCGCCAAAATAACTCACCGATGGGGAGAGGAGCAAACTCCTGCCGTGGAGTTGGAAGGACCTATGGTCGTAACTAAATGAAGCTTATATCATGGAATGTAACGGGGTTAGGCGGTCCCCAAAAAAATGCCAACGTGAAAAATATTTTGTACGAAAATGGTTCAAATGTTGTAATTCTGCTTGAAACAAAGCTCTCTAATGTATCCAATGCCATTATCAATGAAATATCATCTTTTGCTAATCCAGAATGGAAATCAGTCGATGCGATTGGAGCATCTGGGGGTATTTTAATTATATGGGACTCAAATTCTATTGAATTAGAATGTGTATTGGTAAAGCTCAGTGCAGAAAGAGGTCCGATGAAGGACGCACTGTTGCGTCTTCCGGCAAGCTGCGATTTCCGGCGAAGACTCGCCGGCAAATCGAGTAGAAAAAAAGGACCGACAATGTCCTCTAGGGGTGAAGAAGAAGGTGCTCCATCGCGAGCCTCGTAAACTAGGTCTCAAGCAGAAATCGACGAAGAAGAAGAAAAAGAAGAAGCCGTACCCGCAGAGGAAGTTCTTCGAACAGAAGAGGTAAGTCTCAGAAACGAAGAAGAAGAAGTCACCGGCACCCACCGTGACGACGAAACCCCCTAGCGTCATGCTGTCGGAGATGAAAGGGAAAGCCCGAGAGCAATAGATGAAGTTAATAGAATGGAAAACCCTTTGTTAAATGTCATCACGGAAAACGGAAATGTTCCCGACTCTGTAATCCCGACGCATATGCAGAACCAGAACACGGCGACCATCGGAAACCTACCAGAAATGGGCACGAGGCCAGCAAGCTTGGAGACAGCCCAGGAGGAGAGCGATTGGCACCTCGTCACCAGTAGGAGGAGGAGAGTACCGCCAGAAAACCTCAAAATCATTGAAGATGGTGATTGGAGTGTTTGCGTGGGTGAATGGCTGGACCGGAGTGGACGCTCCCCAAAACGTAGTCTTCAAATCAGCACAAAGAAAGGGGACAAACGATCCTTCATCCGCATACCCGCGTCGGTATGGGTGGAAGGCGGAGCGTTCATGCAAAATACACTCTGCCCTAGTGTAAGTGCGACGCAGAGAGATATTCGCACATTCACACTCAGAGATCAAAGCATCTCCTTCCTCGTCGCTGTGCACCCAAAGCCAACCTTCGAAATCGTACAGAAGAAAGGGGAGCGAACCATTGAGAGGGTGCACATACCGGCAGTATCCTCCAACTAAGCGAAGTTCTCCATTTGGACGAAAGTTTGGGAGGAAATAGAGGGTATGAGGTTTCAATATGGCGGAAACCCCATACCACACAATGAGGACACACCAGAGCCAGCAATGGGAATGAACCAAGCAGAGGAGACTGCAAACGCAGTCATACAAAATGTGGAGGGAATATGGCAAAAAGGAGAAGAGGAGATGAAAAAGACGGTAGTAATCCTCAACCTACTCCCGACTGAAACGGAAACTGTAAAGGGGAAAATCAAAGACGCCCTAAGTATGAACGAAGAGCCAAGAATATCAACCCTGGACGGGAGAAGAAGCATATTATGGATGCAATCCGAAGAAGAGGTAAGAAAACTCAAGGCTCAATGGAATGAACTCCAGCTGAGGAAGGAATTGGAGCTACGAGACTGGCAAAGCTCAAAGCATGTGCGAGACAAATTATGGGTCCGTATCTACGGCATCCCCCCGGAGCTATGGCAAGAGGAAGGCCTGATGAACATCTTCAATCACTTCGGATGCCTGATTAAGTTAGATGAAACGACCAAAGCGAGGAAAACTTTACAGGTGGCACGAGGTTGGTTTATTGCGAAAATAAATGGCCTGCAGGTGGCATTTGTCAGCTACAGGTCAGTGACTTCACAGTCAACCTATTCGGCTTCCCGGAGCTCGGCGATGGCTCCCCGGAGACGGAGGAGGCGACGGAGCTGGATAGTCCGAGTCCACCCACACCCGAGTGTGCCCCGACTCGACCCAACTCACTTGGCACCGAGTTAAACCAGAACCACACTAACCCAGATCCCGCCATCACTTTTGATCAGTGGCGACCAAACGAAGTGGGCCCACCTCCTAATGAAACCGTTGATGTCGCCACAATAGGCGTCGATCCGGAACGGGAAGTACTCCACCATGAAAGCAGGAGACAAGAGGTAAGTCTGAACTTTAATTTTACAAGACCTCTCATGTAAAACTCCACCCATCGGGACTCTGCGAGATAGACGACACTAGCTGAGAGACACGCGGGGGGAGAGCTGGTTACGATGCAGTCACGGCAGGAGATACCCCTGCAGAACCGGTACGAAGCCCTTTTTACCCAGAGGATGGCGCCTGAGTCCAATGAAGATGAGGAACCTGCACGGCAACCCGCATTAAACACTGAAATGCCCCACAACCTACTTAACCAGCAATACCGGGGAACACCAGCTGCAAGACGAGAAAATCAGTGTTCCTATCCTCCTTCGCAACAAGCAATGGCTCCACCGATGCGAACCTACCTCCGTAGAAATCGTAACACCACCACATCCCAGTTCCCTGGAGTCTCTCGCATCCCGTCAGCCTACGGTGCTGAGAGAGAAAGGGAAGACACTGCATCGTCTGACAGACGCAGGCCGCTGAACCGCTATCCTCACCCACCCATACAACGTATGTACCCTCAGTCCCCTTCTCCGCCGCAGTCACCAAGGGATCCAATCGAAGACCCCGCGGGAGAGGAGGTAGAGGCGAACTTCGAATGGCAGCAGGTTTGTGTCCCGATTCAGCCTCTGGGAAGGAACTTTCACAGAACTCCTCAGAACTATCAGCGAAACCGAGCAAGAGTGCATATCCACGATCCCGAGGAGCTCACCCCTCTGACAGTAGCTTCAGATCTGGCTGTCCGCTCGTGGATCGAAAGCATGGGGACCAATGCTGGGCGCCGATCTGATGAAGACTGGGGACTGATAGTCAGAGTTGCCCAAATTATGGAAGAATTCCGCATGGCGAGGATTGCTGCAACAGTGGCTAACAACCAGCCCATACTTCAGAGGGGTAGAGGCGCCAATGGGCGCCGGGGAGTCCGCAGGAACAATGGTCGTTATTAAATGAAAGTCATTTCCTGGAATGTGAGAGGGCTAGGCGGACCCCAGAAAAAAGCCAATATTAAAAGCATTTTGAGAGGAAATGGTCCAAATATTGTAATTCTCCTTGAGACAAAGCTATCTTTTGTACCAAATGAAATCATCTATGAAATTTCTCCTTTTGTTAATTTTGAATGGAAAGTTGTTGAAGCAATTGGTACATCAGGAGGCATTTTAATCATATGGGATACTAACACCATTGAGCTCGAGGACTCTGAACCAGGGGCATACTGCCTTGGTATAAGAATTAAAGATAAACTACTGAAATGCTCATGGAACCTGGGAGGAATTTATGGTCCATGCTCCCACTTTGGCCGAAATCAGTTTTGGAGGGAAATAGGGGACTTGATAAACAGATGGAGTGGTCCCTGGCTGCTAGCTGGGGACTTTAATGCCATAAGGTATAGAAATGAGAAAAAGCCCCCTTCCCAAACCATTACCACTACAATGAGAAAGTTCAATGATTTTATAGACGAATTCTGCCTAGAAGAGATCCCCACCATTGGGAAGACGTTCAGGTGGAGTAACAAGCAAGAGCAGCCAGTCCTGTCCAAATTGGACAGATTCCTAGCCTCACAGGACTGGCTTGGGATGTACAGGGACTCTATGGCTAGGGTAATTGGAAAAGTAGTCTCTGATCACTGGCCAATCCTTTTGGACACCAACATGTGCCGATGGGGAAAGAAACCGTTCAGAATTGAAAATACTTGGTTGGCTGATGACTCCTTTAAATGTAAGTTGGCACCTTGGTGGAATGCATTACACGGTCACCAGAGCCAGGGCACCTCTATAATTCCCAGCAAACTAAAACTTCTTAAAGGCCAGATCATACAAAGGGCAAGGCAAAAAAAAGCAACTGAGGAGGCTCAGAAAAGACTTCTGAATTTACAAATTAATGGAATTGATAACAGTGAAGAAGATAGACCTCTATCCTCAGAGGAATACCAGGACATGGCAGCAGCATCCAAACTCCTGGGTCAGATCATATACCGGGAAAGCATTTTTTGGAAACAAAGAGCGAGATACAGATGGCTCAAGGAAGGAGACTGTAACTCGGCTTTCTTTCACTCGGTTGCTTCTCACAGAAGAAGAATAAATAGAATAAACTCAATGAAAATCAATGGGGAAATCATTTCTGATAAAGAGAGAATTGTCGAAAATATCATAGACTACTTCACTGAGCTATATAAGGATGAAGGCTGCAGACCCTGCATTGAAGGCTTAAATTTCTCAAGGTTGCACCAGGAACAAAGTGAGAGCATCGAAGAGCCTTTCTCTATTGATGAGATCAGACAAGCTGTCATCTCCATGCCCAAGGATAAAGCCCCGGGACCAGACGGCTTCAACGGTGAATTCTTCAGGGAATCATGGATTTTTATGGAAAACGATTTCATCAAGTTGTTTGAAGATTTCTTTAGTAACGGCATCACCCACCAATCAATTGGAGCCTCTATCATTGCCCTAATCCCCAAAAAAGAAGGTACAGACCAGGTGAAAGACTATAGACCGATTAGTTTGGTTACCGGAGTCTACAAGATTATCTCCCGAGTCCTAGCTACGAGATTGAAAAGAGTCATAGGACAAGTAATCAGCAAAGAACAGAGTGCTTTCATCCACTCAAGACAGATTCTTGACTCGGCTATGTTTGTCCATGAAGCTGTGGATTGGTTCACAAGGAAGAACGATTCAGTCTTCCTTCTTAAGTTGGACCTGGAAAAGGCCTTTGACAGAGTCAATTGGCGACACCTCGATCTTGTGATGAAGGAAACTGGGTTCGGACTCAGATGGAGAAGGTGGATTTATTCATGCATTTCCTCGGTCAGATTCTCAGTGTCGGTAAATGGGGGCCTCTTTGGATACTTTAAGAGCACAAGAGGTATCAGATAGGGAGACCCACTGTCCCCACTCTTATTTAATTTGGTAGGAGAAGGAATGACCGCCTTCTTCAGGCAATTGGTGGCATCAGGATGGTTAATAAACCCATTTCGGAACGATAACCCACCCTTAGTCCAATTTGCAGATGATATGGTTATTTTTTGTGAAGGAGAGATTCAGCAGATTAAGCGACTAAAGGCGGCTCTAGCACTAATGGAAATGGCAACGGGACAGAAGATCAATTGGAGAAAGTCCTCGTTGACAAGTGTGAATGTTCCTCAAAACACCCTGGAGGAGGCTGCAAGGGAGTTGGGATGCAATACTGGAAAATTCCCCCTCACTCACCTAGGACTCCCTGTGATACAAGGAAGAATTCACAAGAGGATTTGGGACCCCACTATTGAGAGATTGAGGAATAGACTTACCTCATGGAAAGGCAGGCATCTTTCTAAAGCAGGTTGTCTAATCCTGCTGCAGTCCTGCCTAGTGGGCATCCCTTCTTACATGCTCTCTTTCATCCCCTGCCCTCAAGGAGTTGCTGATGGAATAGAAAGAATCATGAGGAATTTCCTGTGGAGAGGTGCGAGTAATGATTCAAAAATCCACCAAGTAAACTGGAAGGAAGTTTGCACACTGAAGGATCAAGGGGGATTAGGCATAAGGAAGATAAAATCCTTCAACGAAGCTCTCCTATTGAAGTGGTGTTGGAGACTAAATCAACCCAGCCCACCTCTGTGGGCCACCCTCCTAAGGACAAAATTAGTGATCTCCCCCTCCGGGTGGATATTGGGATGGCACCCGAGCTACGCTCTTTTTCCAATTTGGAAACAAATACACAAATATTGGGAGACATTCAGGAAGATGATAAGGTTCCTCTCTGGAAGAGGGGACAGAATTGAATTCTGGAAAGATACCTGGTTAGAAGATAATCCTCTATGCCAATCCTTCCCAAACCTATACACAGTCGCCTCTAACCCATAATGTAATCTCAGAACGCTCCTGCAACGAAGAAATGGCAATTGCTTTAACTGGAGCAATCAATTTAGGCGAGAATTAAGAGACAATGAAGCCATCGAGCTATCCCAACTCGACTCTCTCCTCTCAAAGTACTTCTTTGACAGTAGAGTGAGGATAGATTAGTATGGAGACACAGCCCGGATGGAGATTTTACGGTCAAGACGGCTTACAAGGCGTTGGAAGGAGTGGAGCAAAGTAACACCCACATATCTAGATGGGCATGGAGACTCCCCTGCCCCCCAAAAGCAAAATTCT
This sequence comes from Aristolochia contorta, assembly GCA_022405105.1. Lineage (NCBI taxonomy): Eukaryota > Viridiplantae > Streptophyta > Magnoliopsida > Piperales > Aristolochiaceae > Aristolochia > Aristolochia contorta. The sequence goes on along the minus strand of CM039665.1, from coordinate 27,017,263 downwards.
TTATGTGGATTGCATTGCATCAGAAATTACTTACAAGAGAAGGCCTGACCCGAAGAGGGATGAATCTACCTACAACAATTTGCACTCTTTGTAACCAGGCCTCGGAATCATGCAACCATGCCCTTGTACAATGCCCCTTCGCCCAGCATATATGGTTGCATTTCTGGAATATGTTTAGGTTCGACAATATCTCCATCACCTTTCATAACCTTTCGGATATCATAGATCAATGGAGGAACCTTAACTTAACAAAGAAAGGAAAGATCATGCTAGGGGCTTGTTGTGCCTTTATACCGTGGTGCATATGGGAAGAAAGGAATAACAGGATCTTCAAGTCCAAGGAAACAGAAATCAGCCAGCTTAAAGAACTCATTTTGAGGAAAATCATATATTGGCTTAGCTCACTTAAGGAATTCCAGGATCTGAATGGCACTAGCCTACGAGCTTCATGGGACAGTATTGCTACCCTACCATCTTCACATGTTGCCCCTTGTGCTGTTCAATGGACCCCTCCACCGATTGGTCACTTAAAACTCAATGTGGATGGGTCATCTAGAGGCAACCCTGGGCCAGCTGGTTTTGGAGGAGTCTTTAGGGATCACAATGGACATACTATCTTAACTTATGCGGGACCCCTACCAAACACAGACTCGGTAGAAGCTGAAACAGTTGCAATGTTGCAAGGGATGAAGATATTTCAGGAAAGGCTAAATGGGAACTTGATGGTGGAAGGAGACTGCCTAAACGTCATTCGATGGTGTAATAAAACGTCTCAGCCACCCTGGAGGCTTCTGGTATACTTTAGAGAAATCTGGTCTATAGGACAATCCACTTCGTGTACATGGGTACATATCCTCAGAGCTGCAAACTCTCTTGCAGACTCGCTTGCTAGAGACGGAGTTACACTTCCTCACTTGGAAGTAAAGGATCCACCATAGAAGCAGGAACACAAGAAGTGTAACAAGCATTTGACAATATTGAAATAAAATCATTTCCTTCAAAAAAAAAATTCTATTGAATTAGAAGAAGCAGAATCAGGGGCATTCTGTTTAGGCATAAGCTTTAAGGATAAAATACAAAAATGTGTGGAATTTGGGGGGGCATATATGGTCCAAGCTCCTACCATGGTCGTAGTCAATTTTGGGAAGAACTAGGAGACTTGAGCAGATGGACGGACCCATGGCTTCTGGCTGGAGATTTCAATGCCATTCGATTCAGGAATGTGAAAAAACCCCCATCCCAAAGGATAACAACAACCATGAGGAAATTTAATGAATTTATAGAAGCTTTCAGTCTTGAGGAAATTCCTACCTCTAGGTAGAAATTCACATGAAGCAACAAACAAAATCAGCCAACTCTGTCTAAGTTAGACAGATTTTTAGCATCGACCGATTGGCTGGGACTCTACAAAGACTCCATGGCCAGAGTCATTGGAAAAGTAGTGTCGGATCATTGGCCAATTCTCCTACACACAAACATTTGTCGATGGGGGAAAAACCATTTTGGAATTGAGAATACCTGGATGATTGATGACTCCTTTAGACAAAGCCTAGCTCCATGGTGGAATGGCATACAGTGCCTATGTGGACCCGATACTGCCATAATACCAAACAAACTCAGAGGAATGAAGAATAGAATTATCCAGTGGGCTAGACATAAGAAAGCTTCTGAGGAGGCCCAAAAGAGATTCTTAAATCTACAAATCGATGGAATTGACCATGCTGAAGAAAACAGAATTTTATATTCCGAGGAACAGCAAGACAGAAGAGTCTCATCAAACCTATTAAGCCAACTAGTATATAGAGAAAGTATCTTTTGGAAACAAAGGGCACGAAACCGTTGGCTTAAAGAAGGGGATTCAAATTCGGCTTTCTTTCATTCGGTAGCCTCACACAGAAGGAGGATAAACCGTATAAGCTCAATGAAAATAAATGGTGAAATTATCTCTGATAAAGATGGGATAGTTGAGAATATCCTAGAATACTTCACAGAGTTATACAAGAATGAGGGTTGTAGGCCGTGTACCGATGGCCTAGAATTTTTTAACCTAACACTGGATCAAAGCAATGAGATAGAAATTCCGTTCTCCCTGGATGAAATCAAGTAGGAAGCACCGGGATCCGATGGTTTCAATGGTGAATTCTTTAGAGAGTCATGGGAATTTATGGCAGAGTCAGCCTGTTCAACGACTTTTATGAGAATGGCGTTACTCATCAGTCTATAGGAGCCTCCATTATTGCTTTAATACCCAAAAAAGGAGTCGACCAGGTTAAGGATTACAGGCCCATAAGCCTAGTTTCAGGGACCTACAAAATCATTGCAAGAGTTCTAGCAAAGAGACTGAAGAGGGTTCTTAATGATGTAATAAGTAAAGAACAAAGTGCATCCATCCAAACAAGACAAATATTGGACTCAGCCATGTTTGTCCATGAAGCAGTAGATCTATTCACAAGGAAAAAGAAATCGGTCTTCCTTTTAAAATTGGATCTCGAAAAGGCTTTTGATAGAGTAAATTGGAGACACCTTGACCTAGTCATGAAAGCTTGTGGATTCGGAATTAGATGGAGAAAATGGATGTGTTCCTGCATATCTTCGGCTAAATTCTCCATATCTATCAATGGCGGACTCTTTGGGTACTTTATGAGCTCACGTGGAATCAGACAGGGAGACCCTTTATCCCCTCTCCTGTTCAACTTAGTTAGAGAAGGGATGACAGCCTTCTTTAGGCAGTTGGTGGCATCAGGGTGGCTAAAACATCCATTTCATGATGAAACTCTCCCTATTGTGCAATTTGCAGATGACATGATGGTATTCTGTGAAGGCTCCACTCAACAAATTAAAAATTTGAAAGCGGGATTGGGATTAATGGAATTATCCACGGGCTAGAAAATAAATTGGAGGAAAACATCCTTAACCGCAATAAATGTAGAACCTAATTCTTTGGCAGAAGCTGCCAGAATACTCGGATGCAATACAGGTAGCTTTCTTTTTTGCCATCTTGGTCTGCCAGTAATTCAAGGAAGGATCCATAAGAACATATGGGACCCCTCTATTGAGAAGCTGAGAAGCAGACTCACGACTTGGAAAGGAAGACACCTATCGAAAGCTGGAAGACTGGTACTACTATAGTCTTGTCTGATTGGGATCCCCTCCTACATGCTCTCATTCATCCCTTGCCCTAAAGGAGTTGCAATGGAAATAGAGAAAATTATGAGGCAATTCCTATGGATGGGTACCAGCAATGAATTCAAATTCCATCAGGTAAGCTGGGATGAAGTTTATATGCCAAAGATCAATGGAGGGCTAGGCATAAGGAAAAAAATTCCTTACAATCAAGCCCTTTTACTGAAATGGTGCTGGAGAATCAACCGGGATAATCCCCCCATCTGGGCGTCTCTATTTCGATCTAAGATGTCAATCTCTAACTCTAAATGGATAATGGGATAGCACCCAAGCTACGTCTTCTATCTGGAAGAAAATACATAAGCTTTGGGATACATTCAGGAAATTGATTAGGTTCCTCCAAGGAAAAGGGGACAAGACCGATTTTTGGAATGGCCCATGGCTGGAAGAAAAACCCCTCTCCCAATCCTTCGCAAGAATTCATTGAGTAGCTGTAAACCTTGATGGCAAACTTAGTGACTACTGCAAAATAGAAATGGGAGATGCTTTGTATGGAGCAATTTGTTCAGAAGAAAGCTGAGAGATGAGGAAGCTCTAGAGCTTTCCAACTTAGACCATCTCCTGTCAGAATATTTCTTTGACACCCAAAATGAAGACAGGATCATATGGAAAGTCAGCACATCCGGGGAGTTTACTGTGAAGGCGACCTATGTAGCCTTGGAGACCTTGGAACTGAGAGAAGCCCATCATGCCAGATGGGCATGGAAGCTCCCCTGCTCCCCTAAAACAAAGTTTTTCATATGGACAACACTCCATCAGAAAATCCTAACCATGGAAAATCTGACGAGAAGAGGGATGTCTTTGCCTTCAATAGAATGCAAATTTTGCAATAGCACACCAGAGACGGGTGACCATGTCCTTGTCCAATGTCATTATGCCCCACAGATCTGGACTCACCTTTGGTCCATGTTTAGATTTGATAGCCCAATGCCTACTTTTCAAAATCTATCAGAGATTTTTCACCACTGGGCAAATCTGAAGCTCACAACTAAAGGGAAACTCATGTTGGGGGCTGTAATCTCATTTGTCCCATGGATTGTATGGGAGGAAAGAAACAATAGGATTTTCAATGCAACCTCAAGGGAGGCCATCCTACTCCAAGCACTTATTTTTAACATAATTCTTTTTTGGCTAGGCACCCTAACTGAGATGCAAGACATACATGGGAATAATCTGAGAGCCTCATGGGAAAATGTGGAGGCTAACTTCTCACCATCTAGAGAGACCAGGAATACATTGGATCCCTCCTCCGGAGGGAGTCATCAAACTGAATGTGGATGGATCCCCTAGGGGTAATCCAAGGCCTGCTGGCTTTGGGGGAGTCTTCAGGAATCACTTTGGCCAAATCATACTATCATTTGCAGGGCCCCTACCAAGTACCGACTCTGTAATAGCAGAAACTGTGGCAATGCTACAAGGTTTAAAAATATTCCAGGATAGAATGGAGGGAGAACTAGTAGTGGAAGGAGACTCTCAATGTTTTAAATTGTTGCAATAAAACCTCACAACCCCCCATGGAGACTTGTTGTCTACATTAGGGAAATCTAGTCCTTAGGACAACACATCTTGCACATGGATGCACATACCTAGATCTGCTAACTCTATTGCAGATTCTTTAGCTAGAGAAGGAGTGACACTACCCCACTTGGAAGTGAGAGATCCCCCATAGGATCATTCTGTATTGCAATTGTAATTGTAACCGAAGCTTCCATAAATGAAATCCAAACCTTCAAAAAAAAAAAAAAAAACTTGTGTATTATGGTTTGAGACATACTTTTTCCTGGAATTCCTCCACTATAAAAGTGGAGAACACGGAAAAATGGAGAATAAATGGCCTAAAAATCAGCTATATTAGCATTTTATTTTTCATATGGAGACACGGTGACTGTATATATGTTTGGAACCATTATTGATACTTAAAAGCCTTTTCTTTTCTTTTACTATAGTTTGAGTACACGTTATGGAATATAGATCATGGCATGTTGATATGAGTTTGATTGCTAGAAGCCAGCTATGGACTTCAGCTTATAATTGTCAATCATGTAGCTTACTATGTTAATGTTGAACGAAAATGAACTTTTATATTACTTGTGCCCTTAAGCTTTTCTTCTCTCTTTGATCTGATGATATTTTGATTTATGCATTATGATGCAGCTTAGCTTGAGTGATCTCAATTTGGTTTATGCTTGTACAAGAGACAAGACTTTGATGATAGATGTTCAAGCTCGTGAAATCACAGAAAGAGATCTAGAAGCTGGATTAAGGCTAGCACATCTCGAGGTGAGCATAACAACTGCTATGGTTTCTGCATTGGAGTGAATACTTCACTGAGTTATAATTGTTTACATCAGGCTGGCAAATTTATTGAGCCACAAATTAGGCTGGCAGCTAAAGCGGGTAAAGCTAAGAAGCAGTACAAATTTTTTTGAAAATTGTGAAAGCTTTTATTGATTTTCAGGAGATGTTACATAAGGTACATAAAGTACATGAGTTACAGATGACATGTTTCCTGTGATGGATCCAAATAATGACTGTAGGTCCATTTACATATTCCTTTTGTAGTTAAGGAAGTGGAAGTGTTGTTCCTGCTACAACGCTTGCTCTGGTGGTTCCCTATTTGGCTAGTTGGTCAGCAATGGAATTTGCTGATCTCAGCACTTTGGACCACCTGATCGGATATCCTTGTGTTATGTCTTGCATTTCATCGTAAAACATTTTTAAGTGCCATGGAGGTGCGGATTTCCTTTGTGCCCACTTGATTGCTAGTTCTGAGTCTCCTTCAATAATGAGAGGCTTCTTGTCGCCAGTGTTGTACAGCTTGATGCCCTCTAGAATAGCTCGTGTTTCTGCCTCATTTGAGGTACAATAGCCCACCGGCCGAGAAAAGGCCAATAGTGTTATTCCAGTCTGTCTCTGAAGACCCCTCCAATTCCAGCTTGGCCGGGGTTACCAAGCAGTACAAATTGACGATGGTTTCTATTCCCTCATTGGAAAAGATTAGGGGCATGGCAGAATCATCCATTCAAAAAGTTTTTTCAGATCCAACATATGGCAAGGTGCTCAACTTTTTAAATTTTTTATCATCATCAGCATTTTCTTCTTCCATGGATATGATGGTCTCGTGTTCTGGCATGTGATAAAATTTATGTTTTACTTTAACACTTTCAGTTTGAGCGGGGAGAAGCATTGGATAAAATTGCTCAGGATGTTAGGAATGGGCTTGAGGAGGAAGGTGATGAAGAAAGCTTAAAGGTTTTATCAAAGGCAGTGGACACTGTACGGATAGAGGTAAGCAATCCTATGTTAACCTTCATGTACTGTGTTGGTCAACATGTTTGGATGCTTGTGTTTTATCAGAACAAATCATCCTGTATTGAACTGTAATATTCTACAGTCACCTACAAATAACTCACTCAGTAATAGCAATGTATAAGTTTAATTATTTATTTTCTTGTGAATAATGAATCATCCTATGTTTCAAAATGCCCATTCGTTTAGCTTTGGTCTTTACCATCATTGTTTTATTTTTTCTTTTTTGTGTCATCTGCAAAGCTATTAGTTGGGTCTTGGGCAATAGGACATGGTGGGTATAGTTTATTCGATGATTTTTTTTTTCTTTTGAAACTTATCTTTGAACTATGATATCAAACAAGCATGGGTGATAGAGTTTGTTTTGCTTTCGAAGGTTTTGGATCAATTTGAATTGTATTCATCTCCGTGTGTTAGGTTGTTCGTAGAAGAATTATTGAGAAAGGACTCAGGGTGGATGGAAGGGAACTTCGTGAAGTTAGACCATTGTACTGTGAGTCTGGTTACTTGTCGAGATTGCATGGATCATCTATTTTTGCACGTGGATTTACACAGGTGCAACTTACTACCATCTATATTCTTTTTTTAACTCTTCTCATGCAGTGAACTTTGGAATTTGGTCCTAAACATTTATCAAAGTTGTTTATTATATGTTTCTCTAATGACAGCAGCATCTTTGTAGGTTTTATGCACTGTTACCCTTGGTGCGCCTGGAGATGCTCAACGCTTAGACTCATTAGTTGGTCCTCCAACAAAGCGTTTCATGCTTCACTATAGTTTCCCTCCCTATTCAATCAATGAAGTAGGCAAGCGAGTTGGTCTCAATAGACGTGAAGTAGGGCATGGTAAGTTAAACCACCTTGTGCGCTACCTAGGATCATTTAATAAGCATGGTTTGTTTTTAATTAATTTCTAACATGATTTTATCAGCTTCTCACATTTTAGAGTCCAATATTGCATTAGAGTGTATGGCATTGTCCCCTGAAACTGGCCTTTGGGCTTATATAACCGTTCAAGGATTGGGTTTACACAATTTATTTGTTTTCCATCATTCTAGAGACCTTTGGCCATGTGTTTTCTCTTTGCTCATTTTTGCTGTTCTGTTTCCTATGTTATGTTGCTACACTTGTAAGAAATATACTGTTCCAACTTTTATCATTTTGTTTGTGGGGCAACCTAGACAGGTTGTGGAGCATTTGTGTTTTTTATAATACTTAGTTTTACACATACTTTCAAAAAAAAAAAAAAAACTTAGTATCCTACATCCTTATATTATATTGTTCTGCATACAACTATACTAGTAAATATTCTGCAGGGAACTATACCATTAATTACAATCTGAGATATGCTCAAATATTCTTCTTTTGTAGGATGGCAAGCCCTTCGTTGAGGATTTCAGACATTCTCCTGAATTGCATTGTTTTAGTGGCTTGTCATTTGATATATTTTGACTTTTTCTCCTTCTTATTACTCGGGACAGTGAAGGTAGTTCTAAGTGAGAGAAAATAGTACAGGGAGTTACATGGGCCAAAACCTAAAGCAAAGATGTCAAGTAAACTTGGTATGGTCTTTCCCAAACAAAATAGAGCACCTCTTCAGTTGTGCTTTTGTATCAAATGCAGCAGGTGGATCATGCCTGTTTTCATCAGGTCCAGAAACCTGTGATGATCTTCTTTCATAGAACCATTCAGATACAATGGAAGGCAGGGATTTCTTTTTCCTTCTTGTCAGTCACTGTGTCCCAGTTTAATATATTAGAGTGTTTCTCTTTATTGGGCTTTTTTTATTAACTTTTTTTTATGCTCTAGACTCGGATCGCTTAGGTTAATAAACTAAAATTCTTTTTGATAAGATTTTCAGGCTGTTTATCATGTTTTAATTGCTTCTGTATTGCTAGTTCAGGCTTAAGGGAAGGGCTGGATTATGAGGTTGTGTAATTGTCTTTTAATTTTCCTTTGTAGGCACTCTTGCTGAGAAAGCATTACTTGCTGTAATACCTCCAGAAGATGATTTACCATTTACAGTTCGTATCAATTCTGAAGTTGTGGCTTCTGATGGTTCAACATCCATGGCAACTGTCTGTGGAGGTATCTTGCTCTTGATTTTCATTTTTTTTCCTTGTTCTTGCAGAACTATTGGGAGAGGAAAATATCCATTCTAGTTTTAGTTGATATAAAACAGTCATAAAAAAGTTAGTTTATTTTGTTTCTTATATTTGATTTTTTAAATTCCAAATGCCTCTTGTACTGTTTTTGTAGATGAAGCGACTTTTGAAAACTGTATATACTTCTAATTTTCTTGAAATGTTAATTAGCTCTGTTAATGCTATTACTGATTAAAATACTATATATTTTAACGCTTTATTTTTTTCATCTATGGATACATTCTAAAGTTGCTTATTGCAAGGCTTAGCCAACTAAGAAAAAAAGAAAATGAAAACAACAGCTGAAGGATGCTTCATTATGCCATAATAGTTAGGATAAATGGTTTTTAAACATTTTCACATGAGTTGATAAGTTTATTTCAGTATAAATTTTGGTGGCTTATACTTTTTTCTTCTAATCATTTATTGTGCCTTCTTATGTTAGCGAGGTTGATCCGTTGAGTGGGGAGATTAAGGACTATCGCATATTGACTGACATATTGGTAGGGATTTTTTTCTTGCATGACACTAAAATTTGGTATTGGTTGTAATATCCTGCTAATAGGCTTTGGCCATAACTTCCATATTATAGGGCCTTGAAGATCATTTGGGCGACATGACCTTCAAAGTTGCAGGCACACGTAAAGGGATTACAGCAATTCAATTGGACATAAAACCTGCTGGAATACCTCTAGATATTATTTGCCAATGTTTTGAACCAGCATTAAAGGGTCGTCTTCAAATTATTGATCACCTGGAAAAAGAAATTAATGCCCCACGCCCTCAAGATGATAGAAACTCACCACGAATAAGTACTGCTTCACTAAACTTTGTTTTGGCTTTTATTTAAACTATTTTCTGGCAACTCTGCTTTATATACTTTTTGACTCATTTTGCAGTTACTTTCAATGTTAGTAACGAGGGTCTTCGGCATCTATGGCCTCATAAGAAAAGGATTGAAGAAGAAACAAGTGAGTTATCAGAGGACATGCATGTTACCAGTTTATTTTAATCAATGCTATGAAGATACACCATAGCCATTTCTTTGTGTCCACAATCTCCCTAGCTGAAACTGCATGGAAGACAATGCAAACTATACAGAATAAAAGCTCAATGACTGTATTTTAGTTTTGCTGCTGAGCTCTTTCTCCAAAAGTCAATTCCTTTTCAAAACTCTGTATTTTAAAAATCGAACTTCCCACGAATCTTGCTCTAGTGAAGTCAATATCACCATCTCAGAGATGGCAAACAAAATTTTAATCTTTTAAATGGAGAATAAATCTGTATGAAAACTTTAGTGTCAGGAAGTATTACTGTTCAAAATGTCATGCTGTCTCCATTATTATCTACAATCGTCCTCTGAAAACTTTTGGAGGGAGTGCTACTTCAATTTGTTTTTGGCCATTGAAGCTAGGAAAAAGTATTTATTAGCCAAAAAAATAGAAAAATAAAGAAAAAGAAAAGTGTTGGAAGTATAGCAATTGGAGAAAAAACATTTATGCTGTAGCTGAAGCTGTTAGGAAATTTATTGCAAGCAAAAAAGTTCTATGACAGCTCTTGTAGCTTGTATTACTTCTTTTTTATTCATTATATTTGCTAGACTTGGGCCTTTGGTTCAGTGGTCGCATGCAAAGTTGGTTTTCAGTCGAAAACTCACCATGAATGAATGTGTGTATTCCAACTTTTTTTAAAAAAAAATTAAATTGGTTTTTTTTATTATAGAAATCTGTGAAGTTTTTCATATTTTATAGATCCCATATTGATTGATTTTGTTCTGTTTATACACTAATTAACTATTTTTATGTTTTAGTGAATGATTGTTTTGTCGATGCCTTTATGTTTTCTTCCTCTTTTCTGAGTTTTTATGTTTAAAATGAGATGAACCTTCTTAACATTTTTCTATTTTTCTCTCCTATAAATGAAGTACTCATTGTTCTTATTCTTCTTTTGTAAAAAATAATTTTTGTTCTAACTGCTAAGTGTTGGGACATTAAACACCACCATCTCTACATTGGTATGATATTGTCCGCTTTGGGGTCAAGCCTGCACAGATTTGCTCTTGGGATCTACCCAAAAGACTTCATACTGATGGAGATGTTGTCCACTCTTATAAACCCGTGATTTTCCCTACTTCTAGCCAATGTGAAAGTTTGTTTGCATGCATGCCTTTTTCCGATGAAATTAAAAATTAGTTCAGCTGCCCCAGCAGATACTATTTCACTATTGGACCATCATCTCAATCATCTCAGGTGCCCGAGTTTCTATTGGTGATGGGATTGCCACAACTATTGCCAAGAATCAAGAATGTATGGAAAAAGCACTGCAAAAGGTATCGCTTAATTTTGTTTAGATGTTGTTCTGATGAATGTTCAGTGGGTGATTACTCATGTAACTACGGATTAGTTATATTAAGTGCAATACAAAATTTCAATTTTATGAAGTTATGATAAATGCAAACAAAAATTGAAATGGACTAGAAAGGTCTGCAGGAAAAGTAAGATTTAGACCCATCAATTGCTAATGTAATGTTTTTTATGAAGGTTTATTTTCTCACTGGTCGAGAGATTGAAGTTGGTGGGATCTATAAGGGTGTTGTGACGTCAGTGAAGGAGTTTGGAGCTTTTGTGGAATTTAATGGTGGTCTGCAAGGTCTTTTGCATATCTCCGAGTTGTCACACGAAAAGGCAAGTCCTAGTACAGTTGCAATCTTAACAAATTCATGGTAAATCTTTAGTTCATATTTTCACTATCTTTAGATTAAAGAGTTCTTTCGTATTTGCCCCCTACCTTTCTCAAGCTCTGTCTATGATATGCCTTTGCTATAAGCTATGTTGAACTTTATTATGATTGGTTCTGCTTCAACTTGTCTTCCATAATTCTTAAGCTTGGCATTTCTTATTTTCTGATAACATTTTTCGCAATAAGATATGATCGACTTCTATTGTTGTTGGCTATGCATGTGTGTGGCTCTGCTTCAACTTGTCTTTCATAATTCTTGAGCTTGGCATAAATCAGTTTCTGATAATATGTGTGAAATGGTTCTCTTTCTTCCCAACCTTTACTGAGGATAAATGATATCTATGAAATTTCACATCCTTCATGGTTTCCCATATTTCAGGTCTCTCGAGTGTCTGATATTGTATCTGTTGGACAAGGGCTTTCTTTGAAGTGCATTGACAAAGATGTTCATGGCAACATTAGTTTATCTCTAAAGGCTACTATTCCTCAGCCTCAAAGGGATCATGCCAAGATGAAGAATTCAACTTCAACCGAAGAAACTGAAGATGCTTGTGTTATGATAAAAGAGGCTACTATCTCTGCAGAAAAGCAGGACACTGATCTCAAAGGTGTACTGACTGATCAGAAAAGTGATGATAAAAAAGTTTTTTTTGTTTCTCCACCATTAGTAGTGATTCGAAGTGCTGCTGAATGTGATGCACAAGATATCTCTAATGATAAAACTTCTACCACAAAAAATGGAGATAGTGTGAAGTCTTCTTCCTCAAAGCTGCAGACGTTGACAGGATTGGATCATAAGAAAAAGTCATCTGCTGTGAATACTTTGAATTCTAGTTCTGATGTCCCTGTTCGTAAAAGAATATCAAGTTCGGCATCTAAAAAAAATCAGAAAGAGAAGATAGTTTGCTCTGTTGACAATAGTGAAACTTTACTTGTTAAAAGTAGAGTTAGTGGTTCACCTTATGGTTCAGTTAGTCCAAACTCTCTGAAAATTGGCGACAAACTCACAGCGAAAGTTCACCAAGTTCGTGCACGCGGGCTTGTACTAGAGTTGGGTGGTGGAGTTCGTGGGATGTATCGTTTTGAGGTATGTTTGAACTGAGATATCTGGTTGCAATTCTTTTTATGTTTGTATTCTACTCAGCAGTTCCTTATGGGCTTTGAGAAATTCAGCAGATCTGAATAATTGTCTAGTTTTATTGAAGCAACCAATTTTGATGTAGTAAAACGCGTCAGATTTCACGTAAGGAATTTACATATTCTTCCTTTTTGTTTCATTCTGCTCAACAGGCAAATGGGAGAAAGGACTTTGAAGAAGGGAAAGAGTTGCAGGTTATCTGTTCGAGCTTCTCCACAAAGGGAATTCCTGTGGTATCATTATTGGAGGATGAAATGATGTCGGATTTCACGTAAGGAATTTACATATCCTTCCTTTTTGATTCATTCTGCTCAACATGCAAATGCTAAAACTTTAAAATTTTGACAGGTGGGGCAGACAAGTAAGGCAGTGAGGCCGGGAGTGGATGAGTGAGTAGACATATATGCTCATGGTTGATCAAGTATTTTTTTGTACATGAAAGTTTACTGGGCCAATGTAGAAGTAGATAATTGATAGTTGATTAATGTTAGCACCCAAACGAATTGTATTTTTTTGGAGAGTTTAGTTACTTTGAACTTTTGGTTCAACTTCTGTAATGTAGAGAATACAGCTCATGTGAAGTTAATGTTGAATGACTTATTTTAATGAGAAGTTCAGATTTTGTTATATTTATGTGACATGTTGAGTTTATGTTGATATGGCATGTGGAGTTTATGTAGATGTGGCATGTGGATGTGGCACACTTGTGGAGTTTATGTTGATGTGGCTTGTGGAGTAGATGTGGATGTGAAGTTTATGTGGCATGAAGAGTTTATGTGGATGTGAAGTTTATGTGGCATGTGGAGTTCATGTGGATATGGCATGAGGAGTTTATGTTGAGTTTAATTTGAAGTTGGTTGGTGGAATTTAATTGAAAGATTGTTTGGGGAATGTAACATAAGTGTTTTGGAGAGTTTAATTGGAAGTTTGGTTGTGGAGTACTATATTAATTTTATTTATTGTTAATTTATTGGATATTTATTAGTTTAGCTTAATTAGCAATTAGTTGTGGTGTTTAATTGCAAAATATGTTTAACACCGTCGCCCAGACTTTTGCTATTGATTTTCTTGGCCACGGTTCAAACCATCCCAAAAGTAATAGGCTTATATTGGGCGACGATTTCAACCGTGGCCCAAAAGAATCCGAACCAATTGGGTGACGGTCTAATTTCGTTGCCCAAGCTACCCAAATTCATCTGTCGCCTAAAAGAAAACCTTGGGCGACGGTTTTAACCGACGTCGGTGACTTTCCCAAAAAAAAATTTTGGGCGATGGTTAAAAGACGTCGCCCACTGCGGGAGACCGCCCCTAAAACATTATTAAGGTGGAATGTTGTCCCTATTGTTTTCTAGTAATAGGGATGGTTATTTTTTTCATTAGAGCGGGTCTTTGCCTCTTAATCACATTAGCTACCCTCTTATTAGGGAAGGCTGTTGGACTGTCTCTAATGACAATAGAGACGGTTTTGGCTCACCAGGGACAGGTTTTTAACTACACCTAAAAGTCAGTTTTCTACTAGTGTCAATTAGAGGAAGTCAAAAGCATGAATCACGGGGAAGCGGGCGGCAGAGGACGAGGGATGCACGTGCATTCCTGCAGGTTATTCATGGCCACGGATATAAGTCCTGATCATGGAGTCCTGATCATGCAGCTGGTATTTGTTCTCAGCCGCTCATATATGTTACATCTTCGCCTGATCTTTTAGATCTGGTGCTAATTAGACCCAATAAAATGGAAAACACGGACACTCGGGGTAGAGACGTCTTCTTTGGAGCTTACCAAATGTTGGTAACGTCGATCGACGACCACATGATATATATATGAAGGCCCTCGTCAGTCGACAGCAAATAAATCTAGAAGAGCGTCGGATCAGGAACTGCTAGCGCTTATGTATACTTATGACAACGAAGCAGAGTCAACGGTTTTATCGCTGTAATAATACTTGCATTCTGGCGAGTATATGGCCACCAATCATGGTTCAGTTATTAATCTAATTGGTGTAAAATATGAAGTCATGATCTTCATATTCAGCCTTCTAATTATCTGGTACTGGTAGTTCGGTTGGGGGAAGAAGAAAAGAAGCCAGAAATCAGGCTTCCCGTTGCCTCCAGGCCCATTAGGCCTGCCTATCCTTGGCTATCTTCCTTTTCTTCAACCAGACCTCCATTGCTTCTACGCCAAGCTCGCTGAAAACTATGGACCCATATTCAGCCTCCGATTGGGTAGTAAACTCTGTGCCGTGCTATCGTCTCCATCTCTGGCGAAAGAGATCTTCAAAGACCAGGACTCCATCTTCGCCAACCGTGACCCCCCTCAGCCAGGACTCGTTACCACGTACGGAGGTTCAGACATGCTCTGGTCTCCTAACGTCCCGCTCTGGCGTCTCCTAAGAAAGACATGCCTCCGGGAAGTCATGGCTACTCCCAGGCTCGACGCCACCTCATCTAGCATTAGAAGAGGAGAGGTCCGAGAGCTAGTCCATGACCTGTATCTACAAGCGGCACAGTTCACACCGGTTAATATTGCAGAGAAAGCTTTCGTTGTAGTCCTGAATGTGATATCCAGGAATTTATGGGGCGGTAAGCTTCACGGAACTTAGGAAAAGCTTGCTCGGTGCCGAGTTCCGGTGGTGGTAGAAAGCTTTGTGGTGCTTCCGGGACACTCAATGTATCGGATTTCTTACCTGCGCGCTCGCCAGGTTCGACCTGCAAGGCGTGGCAAGGGAAGCAAGGCGTAATCTGGAGTGGTTTGAGAGCTTACTTGATCCAGTGATAAATGAGAGGCTGAAAGCAGACCTAGCCGAAAACGAGGATGTCCTGGAGACGCTTCTGCGTGTCTACAAGGAAGCAGTGCCGATCAGACGGCTTTGACTTTAAACCACATCAAGGGATTGATCAATGTAAGTACGCCAATAGGGCTGCTCTTAATTATTCATCCACTAGTAAAAATGTGCCCTCCGCCCGACGGTTGGAACATAAAACGTCGGCGGAGAAGCATTCAGCCGACTGGTTTTTTTACACATCGGCGGAACAATGCAGAATCCGATCCACCCGTCGGCGGGACTACTAATCACTTCCGCCGATGCCTCATTTTACGCGTCGGCGGACAGTGAACAGAAGCACCGACGCACCCTTGTCCGAACCCGTCGGTGGAACCAACTATCGCGTCCGCCGACGCCCGTTTACGCGCGTCGGCGGATTCAGAACTCAAGCGCCGACGCAATCGTGTTCTAACCCGTCGGTGGAACCATAGGTTTCGTCCGGAGACGCACCTTGACGCGCGTCGGCGGACTCAGCAGTGAAGCGCCGACGCACACCAATTCTTAATCGTCGGGGGAATATTACTCTTGGGTCTTATTTGGTACGCCGACGGGTTGAAATATTCCGACCCTACTTCCCGCGCAGCGTTACGCGCGTAACGGGAAGACAGGGTATACTGAAATTTAAACCCTTTCCTTCGACGAAAGGCATTGAAACGCGTCGACGGAAGCGAGCGCGCGAAATCAAAGCTCCCGGTGTTCTCCCGGCCTTCCCCGGTGTTCCCCCGGCGTTCCCCGGCGTTCCCCCGACGTGCCCCCGGCATTCCGCTGGAAAGTTCTCGGATTTCGTCTTCTCGGCGTCGCGCGTAGTCCTCCGGCCGAAGACCCTACTTCGACGTCGCGTGCGGGACGAGGAACCCCGTTCTTCCGAAGCCAAAAAACACGTTTTGCGGGGGCGTGCTGGGCGTTCCGGCCAGCCACTATGCGTCGAACCTCTGAGTTAATTCCTCTCCCGCCGGCAAGAGTCTGTTCTTCTTCGCCGCAAGTAAGTTTATTTTGGTTCTATTAATTTTCAGTTGCTTCCCCTTTTCCTTCTTCGTCATTATTCTCACAAGTTTCTCTTATTTTATCTCTTTGCCTCCCTCTGAGCTACAGTTCGCCGTCCTCAAGCCCTCTGCTGACAACCAGCGAGAGGCAATCATCGGGCGAAAATCAGAGAGTGGTAACGGTCCCGAAAGCCGCTGCAGAACAGTAGCGAGTGAGATTTACATTGTCGTTAGTGTTGTTTTAATTACTGAGAAGCATGTATTAGAATTAATTCTTTGTTAAGGTTTTTCTCGTGGATTGATAAAAACTCGTGGATTGTATTAAAGATTTATTGTTTTTGTTGAATGATTTTTGCATGGTGTTGCAATCATGGGTTGAATGATGATGGGATTATTTTACTAGTGCGTTTCCTTGTTGAATCAATGGTGGATGTGTACCGGTGTGTTTCTCTCAACATCAATGGTGGATGTGTCTTTGTCTCTCTTTGGTTGCTCCCTGAATTCCCTCTCCTTATGTGTTACTCTCTCTCTCTCTCTCTCTCTCTCTCTCTGGTTTTACCTCTTGCTTATTCTCTCTGATTTCGCCATTGTTATATATTCTCTCTCTCGGTTTATTCTCTCTGATTTCGCCATTGTTATATATTTTCTCTCTCTCTCTCTCTCTCTCTCTCTCTCTCTCTCTCTCTCTGATTTAAGATTCTGTTTTAAACTCTTACATCTCTCTCTTATTTTCTCGCTCTCTTGCTCTCTGAATTTAAATTCTGATTTAAACTCTTAAGTCTCTCTCTTATTTCTCTCTCCCCCTCTCTTGCTCTCTCTCTCTCTCTCTCCGAAATACAATTCTGTTTTAAACTGTTAAACTTCTCTCTTTTTTTCACTCTCTCTCTCTTTGTCTCTCTATCTGAATTAAAATTCTGTTTTTAATTCTTAAATCTCTATCTTATTCTCTTTTTATCTCTCTCTCTTTCTCTCTCCCTCTGAATTGAACTTCTGATTTAAACTCTTAAACCTCTCTCTTTTTTTCTCTTTCTCTCTCTCTCTGATTTTGAATTCTGTTTTAAACTCTTCCAATCTCTCTCTTATTTTCTCTCTCTCTCTCTCTCTCTCTCTCTCTCTCTCTCTCTCTCTCTCTCTCTCTGATTTAAGATTCTGTTTTAAACTCTTACATCTCTCTCTTATTTTCTCGCTCTCTTGCTCTCTGAATTTAAATTCTGTTTTAAACTCTTAAGTCTCTCTCTCTTATTTTCTCTCTCTCCCCCTCTCTTTATCTCTCTCTCTGAATTTAAATTCTGTTTTAACCTCTTAAATCTCTCTCTTGTTTTCTCTCTCCCCCTCTCTTGATCTCTCTCTCTGAATTTAAATCCTGTTTTAAACTCTTAGACCTCTCTCTTATTCTCTCTCTCTCTCTCTCTCTCTCTCTCTCTCTCTCTCAACCACTCTGTTCTCTCTCTTGTCTCAATTGTCTCTCAAATTCTGTTTCACTATTTAATTCTCTCCCTCCCTCTATCTCTCCAATGGAGAATCCATGATAAGGCCACAGGTTTAGGTGTTCTTCACCATGTCTGACTTTTGGTTTCTCAAAGCCAAGAGGTCCAATCTTTCAAGGCTATGGTTGTCGTCCGTTTTGTGCACTACCATCACAACCGTATTTGATTTTTTCTTTAGAGAAAGGTTTGTGAGTAGTCATGGCCTTGAAGATTTTTAGCATGGTGAGTTACCCAATTGAGTGTTAAACACCCAATCTTTTTCTTTTATGTAGATTATCTTTCAGAATTACCATGGATACGGACTATTTGAATGACAAGAGATGGATGTACGAGTACAAGACAAAGCCAGCCTGGTGTCATCCTAGATTTGTTGCTGGTGTCAATTTTTTTATAGATTATGCAAGAGAACGGTTGGGAGAGCAAGGCAATGGTCTTATGCGTTGTCCATGTCGGAAGTGTGAAAATGGACAGAACCTTGACTGTGAGACCATCAAGACCCATATAGTCCTAGAGGGTTTTTTCCCGGTATACGAAACCTGGTCATACCATGGAGAGAGACCACAAAATCAGTCCGACATTAATGTGCCGAGTGACCATGGTAAGGAGATGGGAAGGATGTTGGGTGATGCTTTCATGCACAATATGGAACAAGACCCTGTTTCGAATGATCCTGATGATGCAGAAGTACAGAAATTTCAAAAGCTACTGGAAGAGGCGAAGAAGCCGCTATATGGAGGATGTCAGAAATACTCAAAACTGAGTTTCATGGTGCACTTATTCCAAATAAAGTGTTTGAAGAGATGGAGCAACAAATCGTTCTCAGATGTTGTTTCCCTTCTTAAAGACGCCCTTCCCCCAGATAATTTGCTGCCATGAAGTTGGTATGAGTCAAAGAAAACGATGGCAGACTTGGGATTGAGTTACGAGAAGATCCATGCATGTCCGAACGACTGTATATTATACAGGAATGATTTCAAAGAACTCGATAAGTGTCCAAGATGTGGATCCTCAAGATGGGCGGTCAAGAAAAAAGGGAGAGTGCAGACCGCTTCAAGACCTGCAAAGGTCCTTAGACATTTTCCCTTGGTGCCGAGGTTGCATCGAATGTTTATGTCCAACATAACATCTGAGTTTATGACATGGCATGGTTCAGCACCTGCAACTGAAGCGGGAAAGATGATTTACCCCAGAGATTCAGCAGCATGGAAACACTTTAACAAATTGTATCCATCCTTCAGTTCCGATCACCGGAACATTCGATTAGGTCTTGGAAGTGACGGTTTCAGCCCATTTAGGTTTGGGATAGGGTCGAGCCATAGTACATGGCCAGTAACTATTACTGTCTACAATCTTCCTCCTTGGTTGGCAATAAAACAACCATATTTTATGATGACCCTTCTTATTGATGGACCAAAGTCCCCAGGAAACGACATTGACGTCTACCTGCAACCGCTGATTGATGAGTTAAAAATGTTATGGGAATCTGGAGTGAGAACTTACGATTCACATACAAGGTCATTCTTTCAAATGCGTGCAGCGTTAATGTGGACTATATCAGACTTTCCTACATATTGCATGTTGTCTGGTTGGAGTACGAAGGGGTACAAAGCATGTCCCACCTGTCACGTGAGCACTGCTTCGTCATATCTGCCGCACAGTCGAAAATGTGTATACATGCGGCACCGAAGGTTTCTACCGAATGATCATCCGTGGCGTGCAGATAAGAGGTCGTTTGATGGGACAGAAGAACTAGATGGAAACCCTCTTCCCTTATCTGGCGAGGACATTATGAATAGTCTGGTGGGGCATGAAAACGGTGTGTTTGGGAAGGGGAAAGGGGTTCAGGCGGAGGCCAACACTTTGCCCGAAGGATGGAAAAAGAGGAGTGTATTTTTTGAACTTCCGTATTGGAGTGGTCTACTCATTCGCCACAACTTAGATGTCATGCATATCGAGAAGAATGTATGCGACAGTATTTTGAGTACACTCTTGGAAAAGGATAACTTGAAGTCCAGATTAGACTTGCAGGCGCTTAACATACGGAAACAACTCCATCCACGGCCGTCGAAAAAAGTTGTTGGTAAGGTATTAATTCCTCATGCGGCGTACAGTTTGACGAAGGATGAAAAAACACGTTTTCTACGTGTATTGAAGGAATTAAAGCTCCCATCCGGTTTTAGTTCAAATGTCTCAAACCAAATACAAGTCAAAGCAAGGAAAATAGTGGGCCTCAAGAGTCATGATTTTCATGTTTTGATGCAACAGCTACTTCCATTAGCATTGAGTAAAACGATGTCAGTGCCGGTGTGCAAAGTTTTGCATGAGTTTTCAGCTTTCTTCAGGGAGCTGTGTTCCAAAGTAATTGATGTGCAAAACGTGGAAAAACTTGAGGCAGCCATCCCATTAATCTTGTGCAAGTTAGAGAGAATATTTCTGCCTTCGTTTTTTGACGTCATGGTCCATCTGAGTATACACCTAGCAATAGAGGTCAGACTGGCAGGGCCACTGCAGTACAGATGGATGTACCCAATTGAACGTCACTTGCTTACATTGAAGAATTACATCCGCAATAGAAATCGGCCAGAGAGATCAATTGCAGAGGGTTACTTGATGGAAGAAGTAACTACTTTCTGTGCACGTTATGTATAGGGGATGGAGTCCAAGATTAGTAGACCGGTGAGGTATGAACCAAGACCTTTAGGGGCAGCGCTTCCTCATATGCTCACTACTGATGTTGTATACCAGCTCCACCGGTTCTTACTATTCAACACTCCAGATGCTCATCCGTACCTATTGTAAGTAGTTCCAGTCCTCTAACTAAATATTATACTGTCCACAACCAATATACCACAACTTAATTAATCTCTTCCACATTTGGTTGTAGGGACATAGAGACTACTTGAGAAAGCTGCACCCCCAATGGACTGATCATCGGATACAGACTGAACAACACTTACATTTTGTGCAGTGGTTCAGAACACGGATGAGTTTATCCCCCAAAGCAGTAATTTGATGTGCTTCAATTAAAACGTCTTCGCTCTGTTGACACCTAATGTGTTTAATCATCAAATTGTGTAGGTGATAAATTTACCGCATCAGGACGATGAGATAGAAGATCTACAATATCTTGCTCGGGGCCCCAATTCCGAAACCAAGTCGTATAAAGGTTTTTTTGGGAATGGTTACAAGTTTGAGACAGAGCAAGTAGATGAAAATTGGACCACTCAAAATAGTGGCATTGCCACTGTGGGGGAAGAAAGTGAGGTTTTTTACGGTGTTCTGGAGCAGGTACTCGAAGTCTTCGTTGAAACCGTCGGCGGAATCAAGGAAACCTTCGCCGACGCGCTTATGCGCGTCGTGTGACTTCCTCCGCCGACGCTGCAACGACGCGTCGGCTATACACATATGCCGACGCGTCGGGTGAACTCCCTACGCCGACGCCCTAGGACGCGTCGGGTGACCTCAGGCGACGCATCACGTCACGTCGGGTGAACTCCGACGATGCTTGGTAACGTGTCGTTAATAAGCCTCCGCCGACACGTGGGAAGCCTCGTCCTAGCAAGTTCCGCCGACGCATGATCAGGCGCCGGTGGACCATTTCCACCGACGCACGTCCATCTGTCGTGGGAATCCTTTCGCCGACGCGTATTCATCCGTCGATGTAATATTTCCCCCGACGCGTAGGCGTCCGTCGTTGGATGATTTCCTTCGCCGACGGCTCCACGCGTCGGCGGACAAAATTCTGTCGCACGACGGTTTTTTTTTGTTACACGACGGGTTGTTGCGTCGGGTGACGCATCCGGCTACGGAGGTTGCGACGACGTGACGTTACCCGTCGTCGGATGTCCGCCGACAGGCTTTCGTGTTCTGCCAGTGCGTTTTGGCCCGTCGGCGGATGGGACATTTTTACTAGTGATCCATATGTTTTACCCAATCATAATCACTCCCATCTGGGTCCGGGCCGGGTTTAGAATAATTGAGCTAGATTTGTGTAAGCATTTAGCCAAACTGGGACAGTATAAAAGTTTGATTAAATTTGTTAGGTCAAGATTAGGAATACATAAAGATAAATTATGATCTCCATGGTCCATGACTAACATGAACTTCTAATCATCTCTCTAATTCAATATATAAATATATCTGTCAATAGGATCTGGTTGTGGCTGGAACGGATACAACATCAACAACTATTGAGTGGACAATGGCACAGATGCTGAAACAACCCGAGATCATGAGAAGAGTCCAAAGGAAACTAGACCAAGTAGTGGGATTGCATCAAACAGTAGAAGAGTTCCATCTCCCCAATTTGCATTACAAAAGCTGTTGTCAAAGAGGTGCTGCGTCTGTATCCAACTATTCCACTCCTATCTCCTCGTCGCCCAAGCCAGGCCTCCGTTGTTGAGGGCTACACCATCCAAGAAGGCACACAAGTTCTGGTGAATGCTTGGGCGATCCACAGGAATTCTCAGTTCTGGAAAGATCCCCAGGAGTTTCGGCCTGAGAGGTTCTTAATGGAGAGCTGCTGCAAAATAGACTTGGTTAGTTTCAATGATTTTCAGTACTTACCTTTTGGGGCAGGAAGAAAGATATGCGTTGGGATCCCCTTGGCAGAAAGAATGATCATGCTCGTTTTGGCTTCCCTGTTGCATTCATTTGACTGCAGGTTGCTACTGCAGGGAACGGGGCTAGCTAAACATGTCAGAGAAGTTTGGGGCTGTACTGAAGAAAAGCATTCCACTGGTTGCGGTCCCTACACCACGACTTCCCGACTCGAACCTGTATGGGTGATCTTTATCAAGTGTTTGACAACAAAAACCACTAAATTATATTATGTATGATGATCTTATATATTTTTTTTGTCATTTTGAATTAATTTGCAACTAACTGTGACCTCTCTGGAATTGTCTCTGATTTAGATGTTGAATAAAATTAACTTTTCTATATAAGAGATTTTTAATTTGGTGAAGTTCAGGTTAGATGACCATGAAGGTCGTCTTATATACTCAAAATATTGGCCATTGTGGAAAAGGCTTTTACTTAGAGTACACCTCTTGCTATATTATATATGTATATGCACATGTATATATTCTATTAGAGAGACGAATGAGTATTGGAAGACAACAATATTACCCCAAATACTAGCCTTATAATTGATTAAATGCAAGTATAAAGTAACGAGGACCTATGAACATTTAAGAAAGAGTATGGCAAAAATTAATAGTCAAAAAATTAGGTTCCCAATAAATAATATGTAAAATTAATAATATAATAAAATTGTTTCTTAAATAAAAGTTAATATTTTAGATGTCAGTATTTTTTTATGCAAACGACTAGCTCACATGCATGTGATACACAATTCTGTAAGGCCTAATTGCAACAAAAGGACGTTGAGACATATTAGAACTTTAAATTTAGATTTTAGGTACGCACAAAAGGCTAGCTCGAAAGATATCTAATATCTTAGGTCTAAACCAATATTTATATAGAATTGACATTTATATAAAAACTACATGAATGCAGACGATCGGCTAGGACTCACATGATACACAATTGAGCATCTTTCTACGTGGAGGCAGCGAGATCCACAAGATAAATAATTAAGTTCGATGTAGCACCTCCTTCCTCATTTCATGCAAGGTTGATCCCTGATTCAGTATAAATTGATACCTGGAGCAAATTAAGCAGCATCAACAGCTGATCCTTGACTACCCCTGTACGTAGATACAGGCGATATTCGACCATGGCAGCGGATTTTGGTCCTACGAAGAACAACCTGAAACTGGAAAATTTCCTCATCATCTCTGTAGTGACCCTTCTGTTCTGCTGGTGCTACTTCTGGGTCAGGAAGAGAAGACACGAATTGCTGTTGCCTCCGGGGCCACGAGGCCTGCCTCTTGTTGGCTTCCTTCCCTTTCTCCGGCCACAATATCAGCTACACCGCTTATACACCGAGCTGGCTCGGACCTACGGACCCATCTTCAGTTTTCGCCTGGGACATGACAAACTCCGGGTCGTGTTGACGTCCCCGTCTCTAGTCAAAGAGATCTTCAGGGACCACGACGCCGCCTTCGCCAACCGGGACCACCCGACATCGGTCACTGGCGTCTCTTACGGCAGCTCAGGCCTCCTCTTTTCCCGGCACGGCCCCGCCTGGCGTCTCCTCAGGAAGATCTGCGTTACGGAAATAATGGCCACTCCGAGACTGGAATGTTCCTCCTCGACGGGCATCAGAAGGCGAGAGGTCCGGGAGCTCGTCCGTGACGTTCGCCGGAAGGTGGGAACTCCGGTGGATGTCGGGGAGAGGGCGTTTGCCTTCGTTTTCAACGTGTTATGCAGCACGACTATGTGGGGCGGCGAGCTTCACGGCAGCCTGCAGGAGGAGAAATTCCGAAGCAGCGGGGAGTTTCGAGAGGTGCTGGAGGAAATGCTGCAGCTCCTGGGGACACCTGATGTTTCGGACTTTTTCCCTCAGATCGCCAGGTTTGACATGCAAAGCATTGCTCAGAGAATGAAGAGAACGTCGGAGTGGTTGGAGAAAATCTTGGATGATGTTATAAATGAGAGACTGAGGAAGGTGGACGAGGGGGAATTTTGCAAGAGCCACGGAGACGAGGATGTTCTGCAAAAGCTTTTGAAACTCTACAAGGAGGGAGCTGATAGAGGTGGAGATGAAGGATCCGCTTTGAGTTTGACGCAGATCAAAGGCCTGATTATAGTAAGTTGTTGATCTAATTCGCTCAACGAATTGCCAGCAGTTCATTAGTGATGGCAGGCACGGTTACCGCATCTATACATATGTTACTGATGTGATGATAAACTTGTCATATATATTATAGGATCTACTGATGGCAGGCACGGATACCACATCAAGAACAATAGAATGGACAATGGCACATTTGCTGAACGATCCAGAGATCATGAAGGCGGCTCAGGAGGAACTAGACCGGGTGGTGGGGCTTCATCAGACTGTAGAAGAGTCCCATCTCCCCAATTTGAACTACTTGAACGCAGTTGTGAAAGAAGCGATGCGTTTGTATCCAGCAGTTGCAGTCATGCCCTGCGTTGCCCCAGCCAGACGTGCGTCGTCGGTGGCTACGTTATTCCCAAGGACGCCAAGGTGGGGGTGAACGTTTGGGCCATCCACAGAGACCCCTGTCTCTGGGACGACCCCTTGGAGTTCAGGCCGGAGAGATTCATGGCCGACGACGGCCAGAACCCGGATTTCAGTGGCAACGATTTCCGATACATCCCATTTGGGTCGGGAAGAAGGAAATGTGTTGGGGTTCCCCTGGCAGAAAGAATGATCATGTACGTTTTGGCTTCGCTACTGCATTCTTTCCGGTGGCGGTTACCCGAGGGATGTTCGAAGTTGGACATGTCAGAGGAATTGAGAATCGTGATGAAGAAGACGATCCTACTGGTTGCAGTCCCTTCGCCGCGACTGAGCGACCCAAAGCTGTACGATTGAAATAATACTCTGTACTTAAATACTGCATACTAAGTTTATGCGTTATCTGTTGCTAAAAAGTGATGGCCTTCTCTGAAATTTCGTAGAACTTCTTAGATGGCTTAGTCAAAAGTATTATCAAAGAGGGTTTTACTGGAATTTCCTAGAACTTCCTAGGATTGAGTCAAAGATATTAAAAGTGTGTGGTGAAAATTTAGTAGATATCATCTTACCTTTTTTTGGAGTGTTTTAGATGTAAAATTTTAACCTCACATGTAATCTCCCCACTATTATAAATAGGTGTGGGCAATGCATAAGTGAGCAATGAGAAATACTTAAATTCTTTGCTTCACCTTCTATTTACTTCATTGCGAACCTTTCTCCACATGTTATCCGAACCTCTCTCTATCTTCCTAGTCCAAATCACAAAACCTTATGCTTTATCTTCTTGTCTGCACCTCTTAGACTTTACACATAAACTTGTAAATAACCAACAGTAGCTTCTGTTTTACTGTGTACCCAGCTAACTGCTGAATTATTAATAAGCAATATAATTCTCTCACTTTGATGAAAGATACATTGATCAGAAGTTTTCTTGTTTTATTGGTGCCAAATAGAAGCTGATCACTTATATTTAATTTCTTTTTGGAAAGATTACTAGACTGAGTTCTAACAACATGGTTGGTCCCGATCCGGGGAGGACTGAAGGACCAATAATATTTTCTCTAAGTATTTATGTTTCTTATCAAATTATTCCATGTCATTGGAGTTAATCACTAGATCTTATGGTACTAATTTTAAACTTTGGTCTAACACTGGAAGAAAATCTCCGTCGCCGGTGGCCAAAAGGCGCCGGCGGAATACGAATACCCGTCGGAGGACATTTCGACGACGGGTACAATCATGTCGTCAGAAAGTGTGTCGGCGGAAAGTGTGTCGGCGGAAAGTGCGTCGGCGAACAACTCGGCCGACGAAGAAACCCGTAGCGCGAATGAAACTACTTGGCCGACGGCAGGAGCCTTCGGCGGAGAGGTCGTCCAATGACGGACCAAAATGCGTCGGCGAAATGGGATCCTCCGACGCGTTGTGGTGCGTCGGCGGAATAGATTACCCCGACGCGTTGGTATGCATTGGCGGAAGGTTTCCCCCGACGCGTGAGGACACGTTAGCGGAATGGATTCCCCCGACGGGTGAGGTTGTGTCGGCAGAATGGATTCCTCCGATTCGTGTTAAGGCGTCGACGGAATAGATTCCCCCAACGCCTTTGGGTGTGTCGGCGGAATGGGTGAATATGAGTCGGCGGGATGAATCCCCTGACGCCTACCTTGACGTGCATCGGCGGAAAGAGTTTCGGCTGACGGTTCACCCGTCGGGGGAAGCTTTTTTTATAGTTATTATCATTATTTTTAATTTTATTTTATTTTTGCTTATTCACACCACATCAAATACAACTAAACTTTGTGGATATTAATAAAAGTTTATATACACAATGTAAAAGTCTACAATGTAAAAGTTTATATACACACATAATGCACAATGTAAAAGTTTACATGTAACGGTGACATACACATAATGCACATTGTAAAAGTCTACAATGTAAAAGTTTATATACACACATAATGCACAATGTAAAAGTTTATATACAATGTAAAAGTTTACATGTAACGGTGACATACACATAATGCACAATTACAATATCTTCAATGACGCGACTGGTCGCTTCCTCCATTGTTCAAAGATCCTGCACAAGGTTAATACATCAACATTGCAGACATACATTTATGTTCATCAATTTTAACTAATTCAGAAGACTGAAAACAATACTTACCTTGTTGTGATTGTGCAGCAATCAACATTTCTAACCTCTCCATGCGTTGGGTCATGCCGTCTACCTTCTGGGATAATGCCTCATTCTGTCGTCTCTCCTTCTCCAATTGTTTAGACAGGGCCACATAACTACGAGAGCTTGAAGAGGCACCTCTACGCAGTGGAGCACTTGTTCCAACTCCTCTCTCATAATCACCTTTGTGGCCCCCAAACACTGTATCTAGTATAGGTGTCACATCTCTGGGATCCTTGGAGGTAGCGACATTACTTTTGAGGGCTTGTTTACGAACTGCTTCCTGCACAAGAAAATAATAAATTTAAATAATAATCAAGGCTGATCATAGTTCAACACAGTTCATAAAGCACTTGATAACTTACACAGTGTTCAGCTGTTATTTCATCTGGATAAGTCTCATCTTTCCTCTGGTGAGCTTTGAGGTATGCCATCAGGAAGGTGTAGCCATCAGGATCGGCTGTACGCTGTAATTAATGTCTATTCTAAGTAATCTAGGCTGAAAATGAAAAGTCAGTTCAGTTCAAACTACTAAGACATATAAGTACCTGTTCTTCTAAGAATCGAGGAAGAGACTTCGACCCAAGGGTATGTGTTGTCTTCAACTTCTGTCGATTACGACTATTCTTCTCATCGATACGCAGACTCTTAACATTGTCCCAATATTTAACGAGAAGAACCCAGTCTTCTTAGCTCATACCATGTATGGGACAACTCTTAAGTTGTTCTGCAGTCCTCCCATCATAGTGTTCTTTCTTATATGCGGCTCTATTGTCTCTGATGATTTTCTGAAGCACCGGCTTGATTGTCTCCATGGCCACTTGGTCTGTGACTGCAGCACCCTCCTCATCCACAAGGTTATACTTTTCCTGCAAAAAAAACTAGTTTAAATGAAACAATTTAAAAAGAAAACATTAACAAACACGACTTACTTTTGATAACGTTAAACAAGGTTTACAGCTCATGGGAGGGATAGTCACGCCACTGGAGATGCAACGGAAAGTACTGGTTAGCCTGAACAACTGTCCCCATGAGAAAGGACAATGAACCCTGTCATTCAGAAATCATCTGCCCTTCTTTGATTTTTATCGTCTGTGGCTTATCTGGCAGAAACGAAGACTCTTTAACTTTTCGCTTCACGCACGGTTGTGGTGGCTCATCAGCATCTTCTGTATTTGCCCATTCGGGTCTTTGTGTTTCCATTTCTTCCATGGGGCTCGAGCCTGCCAAATTGCAAGTTAGAACACAATTTATATAACACACTGCAATTAAATAAAATACTACAAATTTACCTGAAGAGTGGCTCTAAGAGGATTTGTATTCTGGAAAGAGCTCTCTAAACTTACGCATACACTCAGCTATAATTTGAAAGAGCTATAATTAGATGACATAACTACAAAAAAAAAATAGATTCTGTTTTTTGTTAGTACCTATGTCAGACACCTGTGATGACGATGCTAGTGTAGCCGGAGCCGGAGCTGGTGGAGTCGGAGTTGGGACTGGTGTTGCTCGGGATGGCCGAGACGAACTCGGGACTGGTGTTGTTCTGCCTGGCCGAATACACCGACGTTTGACCTTTCCCGATGTCGGTGATGGGGAGTCAATGGGATGCTTCCTAG
Source organism: Aristolochia contorta (assembly GCA_022405105.1). Taxonomy (NCBI): domain Eukaryota; kingdom Viridiplantae; phylum Streptophyta; class Magnoliopsida; order Piperales; family Aristolochiaceae; genus Aristolochia; species Aristolochia contorta. Next base: position 26,988,554 of record CM039665.1, on the reverse strand, counting down.
GAGGCATATTTACCCTGCAAATTTAAAGAAACGGGAATTGTCAGTTATTTTCACAAAATAAATATAATTACCTGTTATGGTAAACACTACAATAATTGTAATCCATCAAACTTACGCTATGTTACATTCAAATCTGCAGGGTCAATTCTTAATCCTGGACCCAGGTCAGTGTGCACCCACAAAACATCATCGGCATGGTCAAACTCTGTCACGTCTCCGACCCCTGGGTCTTGTGCCAACAACATGGCCTCATCTTCTTCGGCCCTTACATCAACATTAACCAGAGGGATGTCGTATGTGTCCCGAGGTCTCTAACAACACACAACACTACAAGATGGATCAATAGGGTCTTTTGAATAAAATATTTGTTGGGCTTGAGATTGATAGATGAAGGGTTCTTCTTCATATGTGTACTTTGATGAATTTGCTAACGTGTAATCAAGTCCATCAATCACACGACCAGTGCCCTTCTTCATATCGAACCATTTGCACTTAAATATGCTAATGGAAATCCATGGCCCAACGTAGACTTCGAGTACAATTTGCAGAACACCATAAAATATCTCATCTTCCTCCCCCACAGTGGTAATGCCACTGTTTTGAGTGGTCTGAATCTCATCAACTTGCTCTGTCTCAAACTTGTAACCATTCCCAAAAAAAAACCTTATATGACTTGGTTTTGCAATTGGGGCCACGCGCAACATATTATAAATCTTCTATCTCATCGCCCTCCTGTGGTAAATTTATCACCTACACAATTTAAGAATTAAACACCTTAGGTGTCAACAGAGAGGGGATGTTTTAATGGAAGAAACATCCAATTTCTGCTTTGGGTGATAAACTCACTCGTGATCTAAACCACTGTACAAAATAGTTATGTTACTCTGCATGTATGCGATGATTGGTCCCTTGGGGGTGTAACCCTCTCAAGTACTCTCTATGTTACCTACAACCAAATGTGTAATAAATTAATTAAGACGTGGTATATAGGTTGTGTCTGTATAATATTTAGTGAAAGGACTAGAAGTACTTACAAGAGGTACGAACGAGCCTCCGGAGTGTTGAATAGTAAAAACCGGTGGAGCTGGTACACGTCATCAGCGGTGAGCATATGAGAACGTGTTGTCCCTAAAGGTCCTGGTTCATTCCTTACCGGTCTAGTAATCTTGGACTCCTTCCCCTCAACATAACGTGCACAAAATATAGTTACTTCTTCCATCAAATATCCTTCTGCAAAGGAGCCCTCCGGCCGATTTCTGTTACAGATGTAATTCTTTAGTGTAAGGAAGTGATGTTCAATTGGGTACATCCATCTGTATTGCACTGGCCCTGCCAATTTGACCTCCGTTTCTAGGTGTAGACTCAGATGAACCATGACGTCAGAAAACGAAGGTGGAAAAATTCTCTCTAACTTGCACAAGATGAATGGAATGGCCACCTCAAGTTTATCCACGTTATCCACATCAATCACTTTGGAACATAACTCCCTAAAGTACGATGAAAACTCATTCAATACTTTGCACACTGGGTTTGAAATTGTTTTCTTCAACGCTAATGGAAGGAGTTGTTGCATGAGAACATGGAATCATGACTCTTGAGGCCCACCATTTTCCTTGCTTTAACATGTACTTGGTTTGACACATTTGAACTGAAACCTGACGGGAGCTTTAATTCCTTCAAAACACGTAGAAACCGTGGTTTTTTCATCCTTCGTCAAACTGTATGCTGCATAAGGAATTACTACCTTCCCATCAACCTTTTTCGATGGCCTCGGATGTAGTTGTTTCCGTATGTTAAGAGTCTGCAAGTCTAATCTAGACTTAAGATTATCCTTTGACTTTCCATCCTCTTCCAAAATCGTATTCAGAATATTGTCGCATACATTCTTCTCGATATGCATGATATCTAAGTTGTGGCGAATGAGCAGACTGCTCCAGTATGGAAGTTCAAAGATTACACTCCTCCTCTTCCATCCTTCAGGCAAATTGTTGGCCTATGTCTGAACTCCTTTCCCCTTCCCAAACACAGCGTTTTCATGCCCTACCAAACTATTCATAATGTCTTCCCCGGATAAGGAGGGGGGCTCCATCAAGTTCCTCAGTCCCATCAAACGACCTCTTATCCGCCCGCCATCGGTGATCATTCGGTACAAACCTTCGGTGCCGTATATAAACACTTTTTTTACTATGGGGTAGATATGATAAACTGATGTTCACGTGATAGGTGGGACATGCTTTGTACCCATTCGTACTCCAGCTAGATAACATGCCATATGCAGGAAAGTCTGATATGGTCGACACGCCTGTTTTCCATAAAATTTTCAACTCATCAATCAACGGCTGCAAGAATACGTCAATATCGTTCCCCGGGGACTTCGGTCCATCAATAAGAAGAGTCCTCATAAAATAAGATTGTTTCATTGCCAACCAAAGAGGAAGGTTGTAGATAGTTATGGTTACTGGCCTTGTAGAAAGACCCAATCTAATGTTTCGGTGATCGGAACTAAATGATGGATACAACCTGCCAAGTGTTTCCATGCTGCTGAATCTCTAGGGTGAATCATTTTTCCCTCTTCAGTTGTGGGCGCCGAACCATGCCATGTCATCAACTCGGATGTTTTGCTGGACCTTTGCAGGCCTTGAAGCAGTCTGATGTCTCGCTTTTCTTTTTTACAGACCATCTTGAGGATTCACATCTTGGACACTTATCCAGATCTCTGAAATCATTTCTGTATAATAGACAGTCGTTCGGTCATGCATGGATCTTCTCGTAACTCAATCCCAAGTCTTCCATCATTTTCTTTAACTCATACCAACTTCGTGGAAGCAAATTATCCGGGGGAATGGCGTCTTTAAGAAAGGAGACAACATCTGAAAAATGATTTGTTGCTCCATCTGTTCAAACACTTTAATTGGAATAAATGCACCATGAAAGATAATTTGGAGTATTTTCACATCCTCCATATAGTGGCTTCTTCGCCTCTTCCAGTAATTGTTGAAATCTACGTTCTTCTCCATCATCAACTTCATGCTCCACGTTGTCTTCTTCCACATTTTGCATGAAAGCATCACTCAACATCCTTGCCATCTCTTCACTGTGGCCAGTCGGCACATTAATGTCAGAGTGATTTTGTGGTCAGTCTCCATGGTATAACCACCTTTTGTATAGTGGGAAAAAACCCTCTAGGACTATGTGGGTCTTGATCGTCTCACAGTCAAGGTTCTGTCCATTTTCACAATTTCGACATGGACAACACAAAAGACCATTTCCTTGCACCCCCAGCAGTTCTTTTACATAATCTATAAAAAAAATTGACTCCAGCAACAAACCTAGGATGACAACGGGCTGGCTTTGTCTTGTACTCATACATCAATCTCTTGTCATTGAAATAGTCATATCCATGGTAATTATCAAAGATAATCTACACAAAAGAAAAGAATGGGAGTTTAATACTCAATTAGGTAACTCACGTCATCAAATTATCTCCCTCTTACTTCCACAATAAGGAAACCACCCTTCTTCTAAAATGTCAATCCTTCTGGTTTTCATCCTTCTCAAACTTCAAAACCAAACTTGAAGATTTTAATGCAATAGACATTGGACTTATTTGATTCAACCATTGAATACATATACATAAGCATTTACAGGTTAAGAGCTATAACATAATGCAAAACTCTTGAAACTTATATCAATAATTTGAAGCTGATTCCAAATTGAAAAAGAGTCATTACTTACCAAGGAGTAACTGTATCAAGCACAAATAACACGCCCCCAATGAAAGCTCTAAAGGCAGCAGTATCTAATTATCAACCGCAATAAAGATCAATTATAAGAATCAATAAGTAGTTTTTTTAACCAAAAAACCTCTTTGTACTAGCGAGTGATAAGGTGCTTGCCTATCTATACCAAAAACTAGAGAACTTGGACAGCAACCAGAAAGGAGTTGTAAATGCAATCAGAAATCAGTTAAGTTATTTGAATTTGATGCAGCCTCCCCCAATGACTAGACACCGTCCTTCTTTCCTACAAATGAAAAAAACAATCTAGAATTTCAATTAACTTGAATGGCATCTACAACGACTGTAACTCAGCAAGAGAGAGAGAGAGAGAGAGAGAGAGAGAGAGAGAGAGAGAGAGAGAGAGAGAGAGTAATTCATGGAAACTTCTCAAGGAATAAGAACCCAAAAGAAAGAATAATAATTGACAAGATGTATGACTCCACTGATTAAGAAGGAGAAAGTTTAATTGTAAAAACCTGGTGGTTTTCTGAATTTCAATTTTGTAATAGAACAAGATAAGACAAACCCGAGAGATTATTAAGATAATCGGAAGGGTTCGTCTTCATTAAAAAAATTAAAAATATCGCATACATTCTTCTCTCTATGGAACAAATACTTTAATACAAAAAACTAAGAGAGAAAGAGAGAAAACCGAGAGAGGTAGTGAGGAAGTCACAGAGAGAGAAAGATAAGAGAAACACATAAGAGAGTGAAACCAATTTTAAGAGAGAGAGGGAAAGGGAGAGAAAAGCTTAGAGATAGAGAGGAAGTCAGATTCAAACATTTTAATTAGAGAGTGAAAATGATTTTGAGAGAGAGAGAGTGAGACCAAGAGAGGTTTAACTAGAGAAAAAAACCAAGAGTTTCTTAAGCTGATCTCCTATTTAAGCAAAAGATCAAATGGTCAGTATAGTAAAATTGTGGCTGCTGAATCTTATTGTAGGAGCATAATAAGTTGACAGTCAATCGGGTCTCATAGGTTACCACTACCACTATTGATGCATTATAAAGAAGCATTACTTTGACAGTGGATATATTTGCCATTCTTCAGTAACTAAAGAGAAACATAGCATTCATCATTGTTCACATTACATCGAACACATACTAGCACAGGGAGAACTTATGCAAACTATTGAACAAGATGATACAAATTAGCAACTATGCAATAAGTATCAACAGATCATATAAGTTAGTACAACATAACCAGTAATCATCAGTTAATATGGTCTCTTTGGCTGGTATAATTTTCAGAGAGATAGTGAGGAAGTTAGAGAGTGAAACAAATTTTCAGAGATAGTTTTAACTAGAGTGAAACAAATTTTCAGAGAGAGAAGGAAAGGAAGAGAAAGAATTAGAGAGTGAAAATGATTTTTCGAGATAGTTTTGACTAGAGAAAAAACTGAGAGATAGAGAGAGAGGAAGTGAGAATTAGAGAGTGAAAACTCATTCAGAGAGAGATAGAAATAGTGTCATAAGTAGATAGAAAACTGAGAGAGAGACATCAGAGAGAAAACCGAGAGAGAGAGAGAGAGAGAGTGAGAGAGAGAGAATTACAGAAACGATTCTGAGACAAATTGAGAGAGAGGGACGGAGAGAATCAGAGAAAAGCAAGGGAGAGGAAAACCGAGACTAGAGAGAAATCAGAGAGAGAGAGAGAGAGAGAGAGAGAGAGGGATAAGCGACAAATGTAAACATAAACTAGAGATGGAGGTTGATGAAGGGGAAGAGCCGAAAATAAATTAAAATTACCTGCGGCGAGGGGGAAGAGCCTTCCGTCGACGGCGACGGGGTCGGAGGAGTTTGACGTTGGGAGGGCGGCCGGAACGCAGAGGAGAGCGTCGGAAATCGCCCCGAGAGCCTTCGAAAGATCAGGGTTTTCGAACCCACGAGCATCGTCGAAGATGGGTCTTCGGCCGGAGGAATCCGTGCAACACCGAGAAGAGGAAAACGAAAATATTTCCGGCGGAACGTTGGGGGAACGCCAGAGGTACGGTTTTGCGCGCTGGTTTCTTCGACTAAATCGTCGAAGGAAATCCAGGGTGGGAGAAGGAAGATAGAACTCTCACGCCCGTTACGCGTAACGGCACTTTGGAACTTAGGTCCCGATTTGAATCGGGACCTAATATTACATTTGGACCCTAGGGCCTATATATATGAACCTTATCCAAATCTAGCCCAACTGCCAAATTTCCTTCTGCCTGCAGTTGGGTCGTATGCAACGATATTCCGACGATGAGTCATACAAGACAATGGAAAATTTTCCTACCGTCGGCGGAGTATACATTTCTAGTAGTGTAACATATATCAGTTTCCAGCAGTATTGATTAGACAAAATAATGAATTAATCAAACTTGACTTATTAGGTTAACTCGAATAAAAATTGCATCAAGTGTTATTTTCTGTAATGTTCACAATTAAATTATTCATAGAAACATGACAACGTATGTATTTAACATATGATAAGAACACAAAATATAGATATCCTTCGGTCAATTCCTTTATATTTTGTTTATTCTATTTAGCAAAAAAATAGTGATCTTTTAAGTAAATCTCTTCTTGCTAGAGATTTGTTCCACATACAAATATAGGAGTAGAAAAATGTCTGACTTATTAATAAGAAACAGGCTTCGTAACTTCTACTAAACATTATGAAATAAACCTCGGATCTATACTAGTATTTGAAATATATTTTATACCCCAAAATAGACCCGACCCATTTGCACACTATATATTTGGCAGTCATTTGTATAAACCACATTCCCCATTCAAAGGTAAACCACCTTTTCTTTATTCTCATTTGCGCGGCGCGTGCAAAACTTTTCATACAGTACTGCCAGATCTTACTTTGAGGTTTTACATTGTGACTACTTAGCTGCCAGTTTATATAAGAGAAAATCTAGGGTTTGGCTTACCCATAGGAAGATAATATTTTATTAAAAAAAGAAAATCTTCAGATTTTTCTCTTACCGGACAGCAACATGGACACACGATGTAAGCCCATAAAAGTAATATTTCGCAATACTTGTATTTACTCTTGTATAAAACAGATTCCCCGTTCAAAGCTAAACTACCTTTTCTTTATTCTTATTCGCGCGTGCACAACTTTTCATAAAGAAATCTATACCAGAATTGAAAGTTACATATAGAAATCTATCTCAGAATTGAAAGCCGCCATGGTCATTGAATAGGAATAAATTCCTAGGTAAAGCAACACTCATGAGCAACGAAGCTTCATGCTGGAGTACAGATGCAAAGTAATTAAAGTAACAAGTTGAGATTAATTAGTTTTAGGTCGTGATCATTACGCGAAGGGTTGGTGGGAAATTCATCTCTTTATAGCGTGGGAATCCAAATCATGCAGCGGAAAGGGGCAAATTAAGCTGATCATCAGACGACTCTTCAGCTTTTTACGGGACGGGAAATTAGAAGAAGATGCGGGGGAAGAAGATCAGCGAAATCGACGTAGCTTTCCCCGCTTCTGTCGTGTGGGATGTGTACAGCACGACGAAGCTATCGGAAGTCGTAAAAACAATCCCCAATTTCCGAGGGAAGCAGCAGGTCATCGGCGACGGCGGCGTCGGAACCATCATCTCCGGCGAACTACCACCGGGTATTTAATTAATTCCGTCCCTCCATTAAATGAAGCTCATCAATTTCATGCATGCATGGTGGGTGAAGAAACCTTCGTTTTATAAGGATAACTATGATTAATTAACCCGTGCATATATGTCAATCGTTTTACGTTGAATTTGCAGGAGGTCCTTACGGAGCGTATAAGGAGAAGTGGGTGACGGTGGATCATGAGAACCGGGTGAAGGAAACGGACACCATCGAAGGCGGAGTTCTCGACGTGGGTTTCGTTTTCTACCGGCTTCGGTTTGAAATCGTGGAGGAGGGTTCGAATGCCTCGAGGATCAAAACCATAATCATGTACGAGATTAAAGACGAGTTCGCAGCCGCGAATGAATATATAGCAGATCAGAACCTTGCACAGATGGAGACGATGGCTAGAGCTGTGGCCAAGTATCTGGCTAATATAAACGCCGTCGCCCCAAGCTAATCCCCGGCCCCTGACGGAGTTTCGTTTTATTTCGCTTCTTCTTCTTTTCGTTTTATTTTATCCAATCGAGTGTCTGTGTTTCTGTATGTCGACGTTAATTTCGCTTGTATGAATCAATTTTCAGTACTGGGCGTGATGTTTTGTTGTGTGGAATGGCTTAATTTACGAGATTACGTCTAATCGTTTAGGGAATATATATATCTAGCCTAAATCGCATGTTATTACTTTCAGAATCGGCCTAATTGGATCAGTTTTAAGCTACGTACAAACAATCAAACACAAAATTTATCCAAATCAAATACTCCATTATAAAAATTTGAAATTAGGTTGAAAATTCAAAATATAGTGAAATCTGTAAAAACACACCAAGAAACTGATCTTTTGCGAACGAACCAAGTAAAGGGAAGTTCTTAAAATATGGGGAAGAAAAGACCCCTTGCAGATGCTTCAAATTAAGAAAAGTTTAGAGAAAGGCTAGCTTTTAACTGAAATTACTAAAAATTCTAACAAATTCCTAACTTTTCCCAATTATGAAGACACAAATTGAAGACCCTTATAACTTATAAGACTCAATACTTAATTAGTCCTTTATTAATTAAACGTAATAAATAGTACTAGCTAGTTAATCAATTTTATGGTAGATCATCAGATTGATACAGTACGTCAATGCATCGATAATTAATCATTTCTCATTCATAAGCTTGAATGATGAACAAGCAGATCTAATGCGATTACACTGTTGCAACCTAATCAATCACTGGTAACAGAAAGATATTTGTAGTTGCTCTGTACGTTGTGAACGATAGAGATGGGAAAAAAAGAAGACTCAAGGAACTTGATCATATTCACTTTCTGAGTTTAATTTGCTATAAAGTCATCATAGTAGGGCCGGATTCGAACCGCGCGCGAGCCGGTTTGCCTGTAGTATGAGCTCGGCTCGGTTCAATCTCAGCTGAGTTCGAAAAGAATGAGTTCGAGCCAAGCTCGTGAAGCTAATTAAACGAGCTGAACCAAAAATTAATTTGGTTCAGCTTGAAAGCTCGCGAGCCGGTTCGGTTCAGTAAAGTGGAGATGTTTCAGTTCGTTCCAGCTGATCTATTAATGGTTCCTTTTCTTTTGAATCTTTGATGCGGCAAAATGATTTTCTTCTCTGTCGACGATGTTTCTAAACGCTCACAGACTCTTCTCATTCCTTTAAATGGTGTCCCTGGTTTCTTCCTTTGCCCTCGCTGGTTTTTTTTCTTGCATTTGTTTTTAGCAGAAAAATCAGGCCATCTGAAGAATCATCACAGATTTTCAAGCGTTGTTTTCTTCTCTCATCTCTTTTACCCATTAAAGCGAGTGAGTGCACGGTACTATCCTCGACATTTTAAATAGGAAAATTTCAAAAACATTGAAACTGGTACTTATAAACTATTAATTGCCTATTTCATTATTCAGATGATAATTAATCACATGCGCAAATGCCAATTATAATACTACTCGGTATGGTAGGTCTTATCTGTAAAGGATTCAACTCGATGCTGTTGCGTACATAAGAATGATAAAAGAACAATATTTTTCGAAGAAAATTTTTACATTAATGCGGCCAGCAAACCAGATCTTCATTCAGCAACTCTATAACTATTTTTCAATTAAAAAATGCTATCTATGTAAACTACGTGTGTTCTGTATTATTTACTTTGTAAGAAGTCCATGAATATTACAACTTTTCATCAATAAAGTGGTCGAGATACAATCCACTGATTATAAATACAATGGTCAGGTGGAAGCTGCTGGGAGAATGGTCACAATCGAAAAAAACAGACATATATCATGTGTTTAAGTCACGCATACGATCCATTGAAAGATGCCCAAATTTTTTATAAGTTATCATGTAATGAAATATGGAATAAATGAAGAAGAAAATTAAACGTGGAACTCTCTCATTTGTGCTCTTATATAATCTTCATGATAACAATTATAATTTTCTAACGTACTCAGTACTTCTTACTTAATTAAATAACTAATTTTCCTGCAGGTGTTTGTGTAGCAAATTTGCACATATCTAAGATTCATCGAATCCGAGCTTCCTGATATATCGATGTACACTACTTTCTCTTATTCCTCAAACGAAGGATCGATATCCGCGGACTGAAAACGGGCGTTGATCCAAATTAAATTCTGCTGCATCATTAATAATGCTGCTGTAGGCCGGACATTAATTTCTACAAGGCGGTCGTTGGTAAGCATTAAACAACTCTGATCCGGTGACATATGTATTAAGAGTGGTGATAACCGTACTGCCAAATAAGAGATAAAGTAGGAACTGAAATTATTTTTCATGTATTAATGCCGCTGTATTAATTGCTTGCTGTTCATACGGCCAGAAACCTTAATTTATCAATATTTGACCTCATGTGACAAAGTAATTCGTCGTCAAAGATTAATCCAAATTATTAAGTATTCTGGAGAATCTGTGGCTGAAGAGCTTTCCTTTTTTTTTTTCAGCGCAAGGAAAAACAACTCATGTGATTTGTGATATTTTCTAAGTGCAAAGCTTATATAATATAACTGCAAAGGTGATCGAATGGACAGATATTTAATTAAAGTGCGAATATTATTCGCTGTCACACAACCTAAAAGTGATCCATATATGAAAAAGAATCCACGATCTGATCCGACGTTTTCACAAAATATCAAACTATTTCATACATTTTCATAGAAGAGAAACACAAGATATATATAGAAGAGAAACACAAGATATATATAGAAGAGAAACACAAGATATATATAGAAGAGAAACACAAGATATATATAGAAGAGAAACACAAGATATATATAGAAGAGAAACACAAGATATATATAGAAGAGAAACACAAGATATATATAGAAGAGAAACACAAGATATATATAGAAGAGAAACACAAGATATATATAGAAGAGAAACACAAGATATATATAGAAGAGAAACACAAGATTAAACAGAAAGCAAATGAGACGGAGAAATTGACAAGTAGTCACCCACAGCAGACCAGAGCGAGTGCATTATTGAGACTAGCTGATTAATAATACTACATTGAGTCTACTACCACCAGGAGCCGGTGGGAGGTGGCTGGGTTCCACCACCCCCCGCCGCCGGCGGGGGAAACTCGGGTTCGCCCCAACCCCCGGACGGCCGCGGACCTGACCCGCCAGAGCCGGTGCCGGGCCCCGGTCGACCTTGGTTCAGGTTGTTCAAGTACTTGCTAGTGGCGTCTCCGGCGCCCTTCATGTCCATCACATTCGCGAACTGCATGTTGGTAGCGGCCGTCGGGGACTTCGGGTTGAGCTCGTATATGATCGTGGACCTGATGGTGGTCGCGTTGGGTCCCTTGGGGATGATCTCGAACCGGGTCCGGAAGAAGGTGAAGTCCTTGTTCCGTACCCCGTTTTCGATCACGTCGACTTCCTTGATTCGCTTCTGGTGGTCCAGGGTCGCGATCCTTTCTGTGTAGTTCCCGATGGGGTCTGAAATTAACAGCCACGAATTAATAATAAAATTGTGAGTCACTGATCAGACGACGATATATATAGGAACTTTATTGAAAACATTTAAACCCATTAAATGTATCACTGATGGCTAGAGTCCAAGAAACAGAGAAAATCAAGGAGGGTGGTTGTGAGGATTGAAGAGACCACACGGAAAACTTAAAACAAACCCATTAAATGTATCACTGATAGCTAGAGTTGAAGAAACAGTTAAAACAAGCACATTAAATATTGCATCACTGAATCATGGAGTAGAAGAAACAGAAACGTTCAAGGACGTTGATTGCAGCAGCGTACCGGATGGTTCGGCGAAGAGGAAGTACAGGGTTCCCACAGACCCATCTCCCTGCCATTTGATATCAGGAATGAGTTCCTTGAACAGTTCGGGGAGCTTGAGCGTGCTGTAGACGTCCCAAACGGCGTCGGCGGAGTGGGGGACGTCCATTTCGAAGGACTGTTCCCCGTGGAGCTTCGACGGGTAAGCTTTCTTCTCCAGCAGGTACTGCGCGACGGCCTTGGCAACGGGCTCCATTTCGGTGACGTTCGCCAGCTTCACGTTGTCGGAGGCCTTGTCGTCGGTGATTTCGAAGATGATGATGGATCTGATCATGGAGGCCGTCGCACCCAGGTTAACGATCTCGAATCGAGTGCGGAAGAAGGTGTAGCCCATGTCGAGCACTCCGCCGGAGACCACGTCGACTTCCTTCACCCGGTTAGCGTGGTCCAGTGTCGCGATCCTTTCTCTGTACATCCTGAACGCCCCCCCTGTAAAAAAAACATAAAGGAGAAGAATAAACAGAGTTGAGACAGTCAGTCATGAGAGAACCCCAATTTCCCTAATGTTTGCTCTGCCTCGTTTCTTTGAAGATTCCACCCGAAAAAGTCCAAAGATTTCAGCTTTCTTCAACGATACCACCCGAAATTCAGATAGAGATTGATCAATTTGGGAGACATTGTGGTACGTACCTGGGGGAACGACGAGGGTGAAGAGGGTCCCCACCGATCCGTCTCCGTGGACTTCAATGTCCTCGAGGAAATTGGGCATTTTCTTGATGATCTGCGGGAGCTCGAGCGTGCTGTAAACTCCCCATACCTCGCTCGCGGAGAAAGGCACGACGTATTCGTGGGTCTGCTGCCCTTTCATCGTCTTCCTTGCGCTCTCTCGACTGTTTCTCTTTCTCTCCGAGTCTGGAGTTCTGGACACTGGTACGCCTTATCCTGCGGCTGCTATTTATAGCTTTCTTCTCGCTTCCCCGTTTGTGTGAACACTTTCGCCATTCGTCAAATACAAGGAAGCCCCGTAACTGAGAAATCACATGAATATCAATATTCTCTATAAGACCACAAACAGCTGCACAGCGGGGCCCATGTCTCCGGTTTGGGTGGACCTCGCACAAAGTACCAGCGTTTTTCTTTAGTAAAATGCTATTTGCACGGAAGTTCAGTCAGTTTTTAAAAACAACCGCCTAAATTTATTCTTTACGATTTAAAATTTTATAAATTAAAAAATATTTCTTTTATCTTTAGCCGGTAAGAGGGATAACAAAAATATATAAAACATACCTAAAATAAATTATAATATATTCTAACTATTGGATCAAATTTTAATGTTCAGACGGCTTCCAGGATATGTCTATTTTACAATATTGAAGTATTTAGATATAATTAGTATTTGTGAGACATGTGGTTAATATTATGGTCCAATAAATTGTAGATAATTTATTTTAACGTCCTCATAATGAACTAAAAAATGATGTTAAAGTAGCATTTTAAAAATAGAACCAGTGGAGCATCCGACTCTAATTCAAACGGTTTGATCCGGATTAAACCGGTGGTTCAACCAGTATGAGTTGTATCTCATTAAAAAAATTCATAATAATATTTTAATATAAAAACTATTAAAAGTGTTAAAAACGATAACTAGACCGGTTCAACCAGTTCGGTCCGTTTTACGATTTAACGATTGAATAATTAATATCGGCCAATCAACTGGTTTTTTACCTTTTTCAGATTTAAAAGCAAATTGAACTGTTGGAAGCTCCGATTTTGGTTGAACAAGGTCTAACCGGCCAGGTTGGTTCGAATTTTAAAACATTGCGTTAAATTTTTTATTTATAAATAAAAATTTTAAAAATTAAATATGATTTAATAAAAAGTAAATTTAAAAATATATAATAAATATAAGTGAATATAAGAAATAAAAATCATTACACCTTCACGGCCACTTATCCACGTTAACTAACTTCTAACGTTTAGCAGTTTATCCAACACAATAAAACATGACTAATTAAGCACATGAATGTCCCTATCCACAGTAGTGACACTTCAGTTGGTTGTCTCGATCCTTTATTCCTTTCTTGTAACTAATCACATGCAGCTAGGGGTCGTGATGGGTTCTGTCACCTTTCGTACATGGTTTTCATTATTGATATGTATTGGCTAATACAAGCCGATACATATCAGTTTCCTCAAGTAAGGAAAAGATATGGGGGGTAGTTTCTTTTTATTGGAAATTAACCCCCATATTGTCGGGTATCGTCCCGAATTTGGTAGACTGTTCTGCAGCTGTCACTGGTTGTAAGGGTGGATAGAACACTGACGCAGAGAAACTAGGATTTCTCTGCAGCCGGCGGCGGGAGGTTAGAGATGTGGTCGGTCCAGTTTGGTGGTGGTTCAATAAAAGTGGTTTTTTATATTTAAAACACTAGTAGAAAAGTCTTATTCGCCGACGGTTGGGAAATTTTCCGTCGGCGGAATACCTCTTCGCTGAAATACCTCTGCTACCGACGGTCTTTTTGTCTCCTCGGCGAAACTTCGCTGAATCCCGCCCAACCGTCGGCGGAACACCCAAAGACTTCCGCCGATGCACTCTAACACGTGTCGGCGGACACAAAACTGAAGCGCCGGCGCTTTTAACCACGAACCCGTCGGGGAACTCACTATTTCGTCCGCCGACGCACCCTTACAAGCTTCAAGGATATAAACTTGCGCCGGCGCTTTTAATCTGAAACCCGTCGGGGAATACACCATTACTTCCGCCGATGCACCAAATACGCGTCGGCGGACTAATAAGTTAATGGCAGAAAGAATCCTCCGACGCAAAACTACCCGTCGAGGGAATTGTCTCCACCGACGCTTGCTCACGCGCCGACGCGTACCTACGCGTCCTCGGACGATTTTCCCCTTTTCTCCCTCCCCAACGCCCTTCTCCCTACCCCGCGCCCTTCTCCCTCCCCGTGCCTTCTCCTCCCCGGCCCGAGCCCGCCCTTCTCCCTCCCCTTCTGCGCGCGCCTTCTCCCTCCTCCGCCCTCGCCCGCGCCTTCTCCCTCCCTCTCCCTTTCTCCTCCCCCACACCCTTCTCCTCCCCCCCGCCTCTTCTCCCCCGCCCCTTCTCCCTCCCCTTCTCCCTCCCCCCTGTGCCTGTGCCCTCTCCCTCCCCGGCCTGCGCCCGTGCCCTTAACCCTCCCTGGCCTGCGCTCGCCCCCTTCCTTCTCCCTCCCCGGCCTGCGCCCTTCTCCCTCCCCGGCCTCGCCCTTCTCCCTCCCCGGCCTGCGCCCACACCCTTCTCCTCCCTGGCCTGCGCCGCGCCTTCTTCTCCTCCCCGCCCACGCCCGCCCCTTCTCCCTCCCCACACCCTTCTCCTCCCCCAGCCCTTCTCCCTCCCCGCACCCTTCTCCCTCCCCGCCCTTCTCCTCCCCCGGCCCGTGCCCGTGCCTTCTCCCTCCCCCGGCCTGCGCCCGTGCCCTTAACCCTCCCCTAGCCTGCGCCCGTGCCCTCTCCTCCCCGGCCTGCGCCCGCGCCCTTCTCCCTCCCCCGCACCCTTCTCCCTCCCCCGGCCTGCGCCCGCGCCGTGGATCAGAGGTGGGAGAACAAGTGAATGTTTTCAAGCATTACTTTTTCTGGAAATAGATTTTCAAGCACTCATCGTAGTATAGCATCTTACGTCTTTGCAGTTTTTTTTTTTTTTAATTGTTGATACAACGCATCATAGCATATCCTATGGCACGATTCCATCTTCATATCCTATATTAATTTAACTTCAAAAAGTAAGTCTACTTCTGATTGATTAGTTGAACTTGAGTGTTGAGTATAAAAATGTAATCATGCCATGATGTTTTCATATCCTATATTTCTTCTTCTACTTCTTCATCTTCTTCTTCTTCCTTGTCCCCTCTTTTTGTGTTGGTTGATCTAGTATTTGTTCACAGTTGGATTTTCTTACTGTGATGCCTACTGTGGTTATATCTAATTTTTTTTCTCATGACAAACTTCTCATGACTCAATTTTACCACGTTGTTGATGCTTTTTTAGAGCTTGAAAGAGGGTAATATCTTGTTCCATGACTATAAAAAATAGGATCAGTAGAAATAGCGGCAAGTTTGGTATTTCTCTGTTTATAAACTTTACTGGTGGTCATTTCTATATTTGTCTAAATTATCAAGCTGTGGCAGATAGAATCACAAGAAAGGAAGAAAGAATTTAAGTGTTGTGTTGGTAACTTCCAATTCAACTTTGTTTATATATATTTATCTTCTATTTTTAGTTTCTAATTCATTGTATTAACATCTGTTTGTTTGAAGGGCCAATGATATGTTGATAGATATGAGAAATACGTTTGGATCCAACAGCAGTAGATTATTGTGCATCAACTCTCATGAAGGTGGGGTAAGAGAAAAGAAGGTCAATCTTGTCTTTTGCAGTGCCACTACTCTTTAATGGAATCTGCTTTCCATGAGGGTTACTATGAAAAGAAGGGAAATAAAATTATAAAGGGGACTGTTGCCGTTGGCTTAAGTAAAGGTCATGTCTCTCTATCTCTGTCATCTCTCTCTCTCTCTCTCTCTCTCTCTCTCATCTCTCTCTCTCTCTTTCTCAACTCTCTCATCTCCCTCTCTCTCTCTCAACTCTCTCATCTCCCTCTCTCATTTCTCTCCTCGTTCTTGCTCTCTGCTCTCTGCTCTCTGCTCTCTGCTCTCTTCTCTGCTCTCTTCACTTTCACTTCTCTCTCTCTCTCTCTCTTCTCTCTCTTCACTTCTTCGAAATCTATTTTTTTTTGTTTTCAACCATTCTGCCGACGCATGATGTCCGTCGTCGGAGTAGATTCTGCCGACGCGTGATGTCCGTCGCTGGAATAGATTCTGCGGACGAGTCCGTCGTCGGCGTAGATTCCGCCGACGCGTGATATCCGTGGTCCGAATAGATTCTGCCGACGCATGATGTTCGTCGACGGAATCATTTCCGCCGACGCGTGAGGTCCGTCGTGGGAAAATTACTCCGCCGGATCCCCGCGTCAGCCGACAATATTTGTTCGCGCGACGGGGTTTTTTGTCGTGCGACGGGTTCGTACGTCGCCTGACGCCTCCGCCTACGGAGGTTCCGACGAAGTGACGTTACCCGTCGACGGATTTCCGCCGACGGGTATTCGTATTTTTCCGGTGCCTTTTGGCCGCCGGCGGAATGGACTTTTCTACTAGTGAAATCCGTTTAAATGCCTTGATAAAGTTGGTTTTGGATGAAATTTGGACCATAGGCAAAATAATTTTTTTCTGCTTTATAAAATACTTAACAATTTTATAAATTTTTAAAAAATCCCCAATTAATGCAATTTAATGATGGGTTTGATTAGATGCGTTTACATTTTCTTTGAGATGAATTAGTAAAAATTAAAGATAAATAAAATACTAAATAAATATTTTAAGTAGTAAAATTTGAGGTTACAAATCACATTGATGGTGATATTTGTAGATCTTATATATTTTACTCACAAACAATGTTATAACCTTATTATACAATATTGTAATCATGGTGCAAGGGAGAGACTAAGTGTTAGTTTTTTCATGCAGTTATATCTTTTTTGAAATTATTTGTATTAATAAAAACATAAAAAATTTCGTATTAATAATATTAATAGATTTTCTTATTGATCCATATTTATTACATGCATATTTAACCTATCCATGCTACACAAGACTCCGATCATAGTGCAAGAGAGATATGTGGTTATATTTTGAGCAATAATATAGTTTTTTTAAATATTTGAGTCAATAAGAACATAATTATTTTTATATTGATCTTTTTAATGAATATTTATATGTTTCCATATTTTTAATAAGTTTCCCTAAAATATTTATACTCATTACATGCATATCTTAGCGTACTTATCCGTTTTTCGTAGTGATGGAATACTTAAAACCTTGCTTTGGTACAGGATGGGTTCATATATTTAGAATAATTTCATCAATAATTAAAAATTATATTATTTTAAATAATAAAAAGTAAAATATATAATATAATAAATATAAATTCATAACAACCACTGGCTTGGGTTAGATTTTTCCACCCAAGTGCAGCACGTGGATCTTTACGTAACTTTTTATTTATTTATTTTTATGATAATTAGGAGAATGATCATGGGAGAGAAAAAATATATATTGCTTGCGTTCAGGTTCTTTCAAGTTGATGTTCGTTTGAGTTAGTCGGCCATCAAATCAGATAATTAAAAAAAAAAAAAAGTCTCCATCCATCTAGTTTTATGATCAGACAGGTGAAGCATGGAGACGCTGGTGATGGGAGAAGATATTATGGAACCGAAGCAAATATTATATATAAAATATGAGATAGACTGACATGACACGGATATGTTTGTAGATAATACCTCCACGACGATTCTTCAATTAAAATAAACCAGAAAGAAGATTAAATTTGTGGACTTTAATTAAATCTG
Source organism: Aristolochia contorta (assembly GCA_022405105.1). Taxonomy (NCBI): domain Eukaryota; kingdom Viridiplantae; phylum Streptophyta; class Magnoliopsida; order Piperales; family Aristolochiaceae; genus Aristolochia; species Aristolochia contorta. The sequence continues at coordinate 26,970,481 of CM039665.1, read as the reverse complement.
CAAAGCTAAGAACGTCTGTGATTATGTGTGAAATTGTGAATCCAAATCTGAACGCGCGTCTCCTCCGGTGCTAGCTTGATCACCGGAGTAGGAGGAGACAAGGAGGCCATATATCTTCGATCGTTTGGTCCCTACTCCATCAGTAGGATTGAAACAAGACAACGCCAACAAACTGGGACCAGTATTTTGCACTTGTCTGTAAATCAGTGCAGTCTAGTACTGCTCATAAACTTGATCGACTTTAATCTGCTGGGAATGTCGTCTTCTGCACTCGCTTGTGAATATTGCCTCTTTATATTCTAATCACAAGAAAAGGGATCAAAAGCGACCTACGTACTTTGCTTTTTATGCTTTTAAGATGATCGTAGTAATGTGTTTCACGTTTCATCTTCCCTGACAACAGTAATGTGTTTCGCGTTTCATCGTTTGGTCCGAACAAGGAGGAGCTCTTCCCACTGCGTCTCTATCCTTGATTCCTTTCTTGTCACAAGATTTACTTGCTAGGGGTCGGAATGGGCCGGGTCGCCTTTATATATATGCAACTTTTTCACTTTTTAACAAGTAAATCTTGTGTCAAACCTGTACCAAACCGTTTATTAATTAAGTCAAGTGGTCAAACCCGGCCGTGCCTAACCCAATTATTATTCGGGTCAGGTTTGGGTCAAGTTAACTGGGTGGGGTCAGATTTTGCGCCCCAGGTGCAGCACGTGGATCTTTACGATACTTGTTTTCTATTTTTATTTATTATGATAATTAGGAGAATGACTAGGAAAGAAAAAGTATTTGTAATTGCGTTCAGATTCTTTCATATAGATGTTCATTTTAAGTCAAAGTCTCCGTCAAATTATATATATATATATATATAGAGAGAGAGTAATGCTATGAGAGTACCGAGGTTGTACTCTGGTGATGGACGACTACTCTCGAGATTAGATATGGATGGACCCAAGCAAATATTATACATAAAATATGAGACAGACTGACATGACACGGACATGTTTCTAGATAATACCTCCGCGACGATTCTTCCATTAAAAATAAACCAGAAAGAAGAAGAGATAGGAGCTTAGGTTCCCCTTCCCCTCCCATTTGTGCAGCAGGTGTTGCAATATTCTCCTGCAAATTAAGCCTTAACGACGTACCAACATGGAGGCTCCCTCGATTATAGAAAGATAGGAATTAAGGAAGGTGATTAGATCTAAGCGGGGTTTGTACAATTTTAGTAAAGCTAAAAATTAAGATGCTTGTTCGTTTTGTGACTTAATTAATTTAATTTGCAATGCTAATAAAGAACGTCTGTTCGTGACACTGTGAAATTGTGAATCCAAATCTAAACGCGCGTCTCCTCCGGTGCTTGATCACCGGAGTAGGAAGAGACAAGCTGGAGGCCATCTTGGATCGATCGAGTTTGCGGAGTCTGCGCGTATGTAAATCATTAATGCAGTCACCTGCTCATAAACTGGTGGAATATTGCCTCCCTTGTGGAATGTTGCCTCTTTTGGCTTCTTGTCACAAGAAAACAGAAAAGGAACCTATACGTATTTATCCTTTTTTGGCTATATATAAGATCAGTTATGTGCTTCACGTTTCATCTTTTGTTCTTGTCTCTACTTTGTACTCGGTACCATTACTTTTCTCTTGTCTATCCTGCCCATCTGGCTAGTGCCAGCTTAATTAGCTCGTTGTCGACAGACTCGTTCTATTAACCCATAAAGTATACAAGTAAGTGCACTTGTAAGAAAAATGTTATGGTATAATAAAAATTCATTCACAACTTTGATCCAATTTTCTTTTAATTATGTGATCAGTCTATACTAGGTAGTAAACAATATTTTGTCAGGTAACCTAAAAAACCAAAAATACAACTTCTTCTCTAGCTACGATAAATTGCACAAAGAGCAGCGCCAAGAAATAGTTAGGCCATGTAGGATTAAACACTGATTAAAGACTCAAAGTGAGGTACTTAAACAAAGGCTTCCAGTGGATAATAAGGTTTCATTTGTGAGACGTTGTTATCGTTTCAATATGGGATTTTTTGAATCATGCCTTAACATTAGATAATATTAAAGCTGTTCTAATTTATTATATGTGTGACCTACAATACAGTATAGTGCCCCATAATATGTGTTTACTTGTAGGTCAAATATATACAAATTGTATATAAGCAAAGGAACACATTACCAATATTACGATTACCATACGTATAATTAACTAGGATAGTATATATTACTGATAAAACCACACAGCGTACTGATCGGCACTCGAGGGGGATGGTGTTTCACGGTGGTCCCAGCCGTGACCAAGAGGGCTAGGGGGACTATCCGGACCGGATCGAATCCCATCCGGGAGATCCGCAGCCTCCCCGGCTGAGGAGGGCTCGGCGGCGAACACCAACTGGGAGATCGGCATCCCCGCCGGGGAGGGACCGGTCGGTAAGCACTTATCTTCAATTATATATTAATATTGTTCTCTTAGTGTTCTTCGTTTCACTATACATTAATATTGTTCTCTTCGTGTTCTTCGTTTCACACAAGGGGAAAAGAAACAAGAAAACACTTTAATAATCAGGTACCCACCGAATGCATGCTTGTTGTCGGTAATTTATGGTTCTTGTCGTTCTTTACGTTGGTTTGAAACCCGTGAAAGCGTGAAGCGTGAGACTCGTGGATTTTACCTCTCGCATGCACACACAAACACAAACACACATTCACATGTATATATCTGTACACATGCTGTTTCATTTTTATTATCGTCTTGTGACAGAAATATAACAAATGGCCTGATAATATAATATATAATCGCAGAAACTTCTAAATAATTATACTGGAACCTGTCCAGATGTAGAATGTTTAACCCATTATTTAAGTCAAGGCGAGGGTTGGGTTGGCATTATATAATTTAGGGTCGGTTGAGCTAATTTCTGCTTGAGGTTGGTTCATCTAAACATTTTAGTAGGTCCAAAAAAAAAAAAACAAATGAAATATCAATTGAAACATCACAGTGATGATCACCGGGATCTCTAGGTCCTTTTCCTCAGTCGTGGTTACCTCTAGGTCCGCCACCGCAGCTACGGTGGCCACCATTAATGTCTGCCAGCAATCACAGGAGCATGGATCAGGTGTGCCGGTAGAGCCTCCTCACTTGTTGCTGCCAGATCTGTCATCGGTAGAGCCTCCTCCACCTTGTCCACCAGATCCAGTTTGATCGGTAATACCTTCTTGACCACAATGATGCTTGAAGTCTGAACCACTGGGGTGAAGTCCGCTCCAGTACGACCACCGTGCCCCCTTGAGATAAGTATACCACTGCTTTAGCCCTTGAATAAGAGCATATAACTCTAATTCATAAGTAGATCATGTCTTTCTAGCATCAAAATTCTTCTCACTGAAATAAGCAACTGGATGACCATCTCGTGCAATTCCAATAACGGGAAGCATCACAATCAATCTCAAATGCCTTTTGAAAATCTGGCATAGCAAGGACTAGAGCACTACCAACCTTTCTTTAAGTTTATTGAACTTTTATCCGCCTCTTTTGTCCACAGAAATTTCTCATGTTTTAAACAATTTGTAAGACCTAGCTACTACAATAGTACTAAAATTACTCACAAAAAGTCTATAGAAAAGCAGCTAATCCATGAAAACTTCTAACATCTCGAATGCAAGTAGGAGTTGGCCATTCTGAAATTGCTTTCACCTTAGAATCATCTACTTAAATCCCTTTATCCGAGACAACATAACTCAAGAAGGGAATTTTATTAGAGAGAACAGTACACTTCTTCAAGTTTACATCAAGAACATTATCAACAAGCACTCTGAGCACCTTGTAAAAATGTGTAATATGATCATTCTCACTGTGACTATAAATAAAAATATTGTCAAAGTAAAGAATAACAAATTTACCAAAGAAAGGTTGCAGAACCTGATTTATTAGCGTCATGAATGTACTAGGAGCATTAAATAATCCAAATGACATTACAAGCTATTCATATTATCCCTTCATGCGTCTTGAATGCTGTCATCCACTCATCACCTTCACGACTGCGGATTTGATGATAGCCACTATGAAGATCGAGTTTAGTAAATAGTTTGGATCCGACAAGCAAATAAACCATATCATCCAGGCGTGGATTAGGAAATCTAAAAGAAATAGTGATTTTATTCAAAGCTCGACAATCAATGAACATTCTCCATCTTCCATCTTTCTTTTCTACCAAGAATGCCGGACTAGCACAAGGGGTTTTACTAGGTCGAATCAAACCTTTCTCTAATAAATCATAGAGTTGTCCTTGTAAGATCTCATGTTCAGTACGGCTTAACTGATAATGTGCTTGATTTGGAAGAGAAGTTCTCGGTATAAGATTAATATTGCGTTGAATGTCACGCAAAGGAGGTAAAGTAGTAGGCAATTCAACAAGAAATAAAACACTAAATTCATCTAATAAGGATCATACCTTATGCGGAGCCTCCATCATAAGCTTCTTGTCTTCATGAGAACTAAAAGAATGTGCCTATTGCAAGAAACAAACTATAGTAGCCACTAAAGCACAAGTTTTATCATCACTATGAGCTTTGACAATAGTAGAAGACTTTGCTGGATGAAGCACCTTCTATTTGCCATCCTTGTAAAAAGTGTAGGTGTTATCATCACAATTATGCACCACACGTGTATCATACTGCCAAGGCCTGCCAAGAAGTAGATGAGTTGCATTCATATTTATCACTTCACATAAAAAAGAATCTTTATAACCTGGAAAACAAATGTCACAAAACACTAATAAGTTATCCTCTGAGAAGATGAACTGTTAATCCACCAACTGAATAAGGATGTGGATGTGGTGACACCGGTAATTCTAACTTTTCCACAACATTAGAAGCAATATAATTATCCACACTACCACTATCTATGATCACATCACAAAGTTTTCTGCCAATAGCACACTTAGATCTGAAAATATTAAGCCTTTGAGAAAAACATGGCTGAGTAAGTTGTAAAGGACGAATCATCCCCATGAAGTGTTCATCATATGCATAATAGACGTCTTCGAAATCTTCCTACTCAGGTTCGTTATCCTTTTGTACATCATCATCAATTGGAAGATCATTACTAATTAGAGCAATTATCTTGCGACAATCACTAGAGGTACGACCAAATTTTTGACATTTGTTGCACTTCTCCCCTCTAAATCTGGCATAGGTATTGGTTTGAGGTTTTGGCATGGATGGGAAAGGCTGGTTTGGGAAAAATTGAGTTGTGCGATTGGGCAAACGGTTATTGGGATTGTTGGTTTGGATAGTAGTAGAAAGAAAAGGTTGTAGTTTTATTGTTTGAGTATCCTGAGGAGTGAGATGTATGAGGGAACTTTGTTGTGGAAGAGTTGATTGAGATTGAGTAAAATTGGGGAAGTGGGGTTGTCGAACTGGAGAAGAAAGAAAAACATCTTGATATGTAGGGTATGAAGGTGAGTTGTGTTCGTAAGAATTAGAATAAGAAGGATTTGGGGAGCGGTAGTTTTTTAGAAAACGGGAAGGTTGTCGCAGTGGTTGTGCTTTAGAAGAATTACTAACCCGCCTTTCAATTTTAATATTTTGCTGAATTGCCTCAACCATGGTAAAGGCGGATTGAGTCATCCTATATTGAATCACCCTATTTAAACCTTCTACAAACCTTGTCACCAACTGTTCTTCTGAATCATGAAGTTGATTACAAACAACCAAATTATAAAAATTGGACACATATTCCTCCATTGATTTTACTCCTTGTTAAAAATTTTGAAGCTCCACAAAAAGTTGTTGCTTATAATATCTAGGTTAAAATTTCTCCCTTATCAATTTTCTCATTCTGTCCCAAGTACATATGGGTGGCTTATCATACTTAGCACGATCATCACAAAGTAGTTCCCACTATGCAACAACTCCCTTTTGAGTTTATATGCCACTAATTTGACCATTGAGCTATCTGGAACCTCCATAAATTCAAAATATGAGTTTTTCTTCGAATTCCCTTAGTTTGTGGTTTTCATTGAATTTCTTTATTATAACCATCAATTTAAGTATTTCTTCGAATTGTCTTACTATAGCCTTGAATTTGAGTTTTTTTTGTCAAATTCCCTTACTATCGAGTTGTCTTACTATAGCCTTGAATTTGAGTTTGTTTTTTTCAAATTCCCTTACTATAGCCTTCAGTTTCAGTTTTTCGTTGTATTCCCTTACTCTGACCTTCATTTTTACTTTTTCTTCGAATATCCTCACTATAGACTTCAATTGGAGCTTTTCTTCGATTCTTATTGTAACCTTCAATTTGAGTTTTTCTTCGAATACCCAAGCCATCGGCTTGATTTTCGTTTTTTTTAATTCCATTACTATAGCTATCATTTTGAGTTTTTGTTCGAAGTCCCTTACTATAGCCATCAATTTGAGTTTTGGTTCCAATTTCCTTACTATAGCCTTCATTTTGAAATTTTTGTTCAAATTCTCATACTATAGCCATCAGTTTGAGTTTTTGTTTGAATTTTGTTATGTACCCTTCAGTTTGAGTTTTTATTCAAATTCTCTTACTATAACCTTAAATTTGTGTTTTTATTTGATTTCCTCTCAATAGCCATCAGTTTGAATTTTTTCGAATTCCCTTTCTATAGCTTTAGTTTGGGTTTTTGTTCAAAATTGCTTACTGTTGACATAAGTTATGATTTTTTGTTAGGATTCATTGATTATAGCCTTCAATTTTAGTTTTTGTTTGAATTTCCTGAATAATGCCTTCAGGTTGGGTTTTTCGTCTAATTCCCTAACAATAGCCTTCAGTTTGTGTTTTGTCTTCAAATTTTCTTACCAGTCTTCACTTAGAGTTTTTGTTCAAATTCCCTTACTGTGGCCTTCTGTTTGAGAGCAGAGAGCAGAGAGCAGAGAGCAGAGAGCAGAGAGCAGAGAGCAGAGAGCAAAGAGCAGAGAGCAGAGCAAAGAGAGAGCAGAGAGATAGATGAGAGAGAGAGATGAGAGAGAGAGAGAGGAGAGAGAGAGGGAGTACACCTGTCACCATATACAGATGACCGGATAGACACCTTTCTTTCCACAGCCATCTATTGCTTCAGCACTTGATTTGACTTCCTCTCCCAAGGATCAACACTTTGATCCAATAGCAGCCTTTTCCACTACCTTGGCCCAACCATCTGTAATTTCACCTGAATGCACTCACAATATTAACAAAGAGAAGAAAGTTAGGGAGCAGTTTCACTGATAACATGATTTAGCCACTTTTGTTTTCCAACTATAGTACTTATTGTTTCCCACCACTACTCATGGAGAAGATGAATCCCTCACAATGTCAGCAATGAAAAGAATTAATTGAGAAGGCAATGAGCACATACATCCAGATGTGCAAATACATTGTCAAGTTAATCAATGTGAAGCCAACAAGAGATTTTACAGTACCAAAATTCTGGCAAAGAGTTTCCTTAAAACAATTCTGGCTAGGGGTCATACCTGTTTTCAGCACGTCACTACTAAAGATGTTGTCCAAAGTCTTAGCAAAATCAGAGTCAAACTCATGTAATGAAAAAATTTCAATAAGAAGGAGCTCAGGGCAAGGAGTCAGAATTCTTTTTTAAAATATAAATAAATTTTTTTTAATAAGAATGTTGCCTTGAAAACATATGTTAGTCAAATTTCTTCCCGTCTAAGTATAAAATTCAAATGAAAGATACAGACCTTCATATCCTTTAAACCCTGCAAGATGCTAAATGAGTTTCACATATGCAAATGATAAATCTGTTGAACTGGAATTTGAGCAAGATATTAACCAAGTGACTCTCTTCGCTTTGTGAATACTTTAAGATGGAAAAAAAGGACAAGGAAAAACATAACGAATGCTTAAAAAGTATAATGAAAATATCGGTTTCATAATTACCTTCCAGCATCTGCAAAGCAGGTTGTATATACCAATGCATTTAGATGAACATGAGGAGCACTGAAAATGGGAAGAAAGAGAAAATGGGAAGTTTTTTAAAAGGAATATACTTTTGCAAATAAAAACCTCATCATGGTTTATGATGACTTTCAAACACTGACTACTACCCACCAGAAAAGAAAACAAATTAAGAGGTTTTCAGATTTTCATGCAAGGATGAGGTTCTTGTTCTCTGTGAATTCTTGAGCCAGGTAGAGCTGAAAGCACCACCAAGCGTTAGTGAATCCCCATCTGACCCAAACTCGCTGAGAAAATAAGAACTTAATCTCAGCTTTTGTCATAAACGCATTTTACAATATTTGTTTCCACCACCAAAGAAAGGAGCATTATTTATCATTCTATTTCAGATACCTTGCATATGCTAACTGGGTTAGTTTGGAGCTTTGTAGACGCTTTGGGCCCAAATGATACTAATGGCCTTTTAAAATACTGAAGACAAAAGAATAAGTTGTGAAAAATTATCGGATCAGAAAATATTGTTTAGACTCAACTATTTCAGATAAAATAAAATAAGGCAAAGCAACCAATACACAAATTACCTTGAGATCAAAGTTTGCCATAGAAAGCAGATTAAAGGCCACCAAACGTGTCAGCTTCAAGCTCTTGACTCTCTTTAGGGACCTCTCCAATAGTACTAATAGTTGCTGCTGGACTGACATTGAAGTACTTTATAAACTACTTGTGATCCCAAATGAATATGTGGAGCCCATTATTCTAGTTGTACATGACACTACAAGAAAGCAACACTCCGTCGGCGGTTCTTTTAGTCGACGGATAAGCCCAAAACCGCCGGCAGAACGTCCGGCGGTGGGTGAGACCTCGTCGACGCTCAGGACGTCGGCGGACGCGTTACGCCGACTAAAACAACCGCCGGCGGACAAATCGATTCCGCCGGCGGTTATAAAATCCGTTTCGTCGACGGAAACTACGTCCGCCGACGGTTCTCTTATTCGTCGGTGGAAATTTCTTATCCGCCGATGAATGGCTTGTCGTCGCCGGAGTCCTCTCCGTCGTCGAACATTCTTCGTCGGCGGATTCCACCGACGAAATGGAATCGTCGGCGGAAAATTTTCTAAATCCTCCCGATAAATTTCTGCCGACGATGTTTTAAACCGTCGCGGTAATGACCGTTATAACGGTCTGCTCCGGCGACGGTTTAAACCGTCGGGGGAGGTTTTATTAATTTAAAAATATTTTTATTTATTTATATATTTTTACTTGTAACCTATCATAATAATATATTGCCCATTACATAAAAAAAATTTTGACTGTCATAATTAATTTCGTTTTGCACTTCAAAATGTTTACATTACATAATATTTACATTACAAAATAGTATACATAACAAAAAATTACAAAATAGATGTCAAATGTAATGTTCGGACAAATAGAAATGTACAAGATGCGTGTTATCGGTTAAGCGACTGATTACTACCACAATGGGTTAGAAGGCCCCCAAATGAACATTAATTCATCATAAGTGTTATGAAATGTATAAAATTAGTAATTAATTATGTATTTAAATAATACTAACCTGTAGGCGACTAGAGAGAGGCTCGCCACTGGTTCAGTTCTTGCAACTGAGACTGCACCATCAATAGCTGGTTCTTCATTGATTCTTTGTCTTGCCTTTCCTGTTGCAGTTGTTCCTCTAGAGCTAAGTACTCTGGTGCTCTCATAACCACACCCCTACGTGGCGGCGCACCAGTCCCAAGTCCTCTCTCGTAACCTCCGTGATGGCCCCCAAACACCTTATCTATGATAGGTGTCAAATCTGCGGGGTTCGCAGAGTTGTGGACCTGTAGCTCAGTTGCGGTCCGGACAAGCTCCTCCTGCATAACAAAAAAAACCTAATTAAAACATGCACTTGGTATTAGGAGAAAATGTCAAGAACCTGATAACTTACTCATAATGCTGTCGTCTCCTCATCAGGAAATGTCTCATCTTTCCTCTTGTGCGCCTTCAGCAAAGATCTTAGAAACACAAAGTTTTGACCTTCTGCTTGTCGCTGCATAAAATTTAATTTCCTAAAATTAGTATTGTGCAATGTATAAAATGAAGTATTGATAAGGCAGACAAAAAGTCAACTCAATACATACCTCTTCTTCCAAAAAACGAGCAAGAGACTTACACCCAAGCGTGTGAGTCGTCTTCAGACACTCTCGGTTCGCCTTGTTCTTCACATCACGCCCATACTCTCTTACCCCATCCCAATATTTCACTAGCAGTGTCCAGTTTTCAGGAGTCATACCTGGAATGGGACAGTCTGCTAGCTGCTCTGCGGTCTTCCTATCGTAGTATTGCTTCTTATAGAGAGTATGGTTGTCTCGTATAATTTTCTGCACAACCGGCTGTAGAGCTTTCATCGCAATGGCTGTAGCCACAGGTTAATCCTCCTCATTAACAAACTTGTATCTTACCTAAAAAAAAAAATTTATGTTAGTACTTACGTCTGTTACAAAAAACAAATAGATAGTTGTTAGTCTTAAATGGATTTCTGTGAACCAATCTTTAAATGCATTCAGGCCGAGCTCACGCCACTGCAGATGTAGCGGGAAATGTAATTGACCCCGAATATGTGTTCCAAGGAGAAAGGACAAGTCATGCTGTGCGGATGACACCATCTGTCCATTCTTGATTATGATCTTTGCCTCTTTCTCGGGCATGAATGACGTCGCCCTCACCTTACACTTGACGCGTGGTAGTTGAGTCTGTGAATCCTCGATCCTATCAACAGTCCAATCTGGAGGCTGGGTCTCCATGTCCTCCATTGGGACCGGCTCTACATCAAATGCCCACTTAGTCAACATTAAAATGTCATTTTAATAAGCAGTATGCATGTAATTATACCTGAAGCATTAGTACTCTCAGGGGATTGGTAAGAGGGGAACAACTCCCTAAACTTGCGCCTCGATTCTTCTGAAATTAAATTAATGAGACAGAAATTAAATAAAGTAAAACTACGAAAACGTATTAGAAAATAAAGTTAATGAACATGTTGGTACCTAAAGATGGCAGCGCCGATGAAGACGGAAGCTCTGATGTCTAAGGTCCACCTCGAGTCAACCCCGATGCAGAGGGGGTCGATGGAGCCCCAACCGATGTCGCCGCCCGGGTGCGTTTGTGCCTAAGTGATACAAAGTCCCTCTTCAGTGGCATAATTGTCCTGCAAAAAATATTTGAATTATATAGAGAAACAGAGAAGATAAGGTTTATAATATTATGTAGAGGATGTATTTACAGACTTCAATAGATTAAACGTACTTAATCATCCAAGTCGTCACTATTGATCCTTAATCCAAGACCAAGGTCACGACGCACCCATATAACATCATCTTCACTATTGATGTTTGCTGCGCCTCCAACTCCTGCATCTTACGCCAATAGCAATGCTTCATCTTCTTGTGCCCTTAAACCTTCCTCATTCAAGGGGATGTCGTAGGTGTCTCTGGGTCTCCAACTACAGACAACGCTCCAACAAGGCTCAATCAGGTCTTTTGAATAAAACACCTGTTGTGCTTGACCTGGTAAGATGAAAGGCTCATCTTCATATGCTTGTCTCGTTGTGTTTACCAACGTGAAGTCTAGCCGATCAATGAAGCAACCTGTACCCTTCTTCATGTCGTACCATTTGCACTTAAATAGGTGCACAGGTGTCCATGATCCAATATAAACTTCTATGACCAGCTGCAAGACACCATAAAATATCTCGTCTCCTACCCCCACTGTTGCAATGCCACTATTTTGTGTGGTCCGATTCTGGTCAATGGCTTTTGTGTCGAACTTGTAACCATTGCCAAAATATCCCTGGTACGACATAGCGTCACGAGATGGACCACGGGCAAGGTTCCTTAATTCCTCTATGTCCTCGGAATCAGAGGACATATCGGTTACCTACGCAATAAAATTTGTCACAAAGTCAAGAAATGAGGGACATTCAATACGAACGAAATATTGCGACTCCTAAAATTCTGGTTTAACAACTTACTCGTTTTCTAAACCATTGTACAAATTGGTTGTGTTGCTCTGTTTGTATTCGATGCTCAGTCCACTGGGGATGTAACCCTCTTAAGTGGTCTTTATGCTCCCTTCAAAGAACCCACAGATTCAGTTTAAGAGGAAATTCAATTTATGAATGAGACATATCTAAAAAAACAATTTATTACACTTACAACAGGTACGACTGAGTCTCTAGAGTATTGAACAACAAAAAATGATGGAGCTGGTACGCCTCCTCAGGGGTTAGCAGAAATGGACGAGCAACTCCCAACGGCCCATCCTCGTATCGTGCGCAAAAAGTAGTTACTTCTTCCATCAAGTACCCCTCTGTAATAGAGCCCTCCGGCCGATTCTTATTACGAATGTAATTCTTCAATGTAAGCAAATTGCGTTCAATTGGGTACATCCATCTGTAATGAACCGGTCCGGCTAATCTCACTTCTGATGCCAAGTGTAGTGTAACATGGATCATGATGTCAAAGAATGCCGGTGGGAAAATCCTCTCTAGTTTGCACAGAATATATGGAATAGCTGATTGTGTGTCTGATATCTTCCTCACATCAACCACCTTGGAACACACTTCTCTGAGATATGCGCACAATTCATTTATTACTTTGGCAATGGGCTTACCCATTGATTTCCTCACCGCCAACGGAAGGAGCTGTTGCATAAGAACATGGTAATCATGGCTCTTAAGACCAATCACTTTCCTTGCTTTGACTTGTACTTGACTGGAGATTTTTGAAGAAAACCCCGTTGGGAGTTTCAATTCCTTTAACACACGGAGGAACCTTGTTTTTTCTTCCTTCGTCAAATTGTATGAAGCATTAGGAATGATACATTGCTATTAGCCTTTTTCGAAGGCCTGGGGTGGAGTGGTTTCCTTATGTTGAGACTTTGCATATCCATCCTCGATTTTATATTGTCTTTTGACTTCCCATCTTTCTCAAAAATGGTATTCAAAATACTTTCACATACATTTTTCTCGATATGCATTACGTCAAAATTATGGCGGATGAGCAGAGTACTCCAATATGGTAGCTCTAAAAAAATGCTCTTCTTCTTCCACCTTTCAGGCAAATATCCGGTATCTGCCCATTGTCCTTTTTCGAACACAATATTTTGAAGTCCTTCCCATACATTCATGATGTTATTTCCTGACAGGCAAGTGGGTGTACCATCACGTTCCTCAGTCCATCAAACGATTTTTTATCGGCCCTCCATGGGTGATCCTTTGGTAGAAACCTCCGATGACGCATGTAAACACATTTTCTACTATGTGGCAAATAGAACGAAGTAGTGTTTACGTGACAAGTAGGGCATGCCCTGTAACCTTTTGTACTCCACCCAGACAACATGGCATACATAGGAAAGTCTGATATTGTCCAAAGGACTGCTGCACGCATTTGAAAAAATCTCTTGATTTGTGCATCATAAGTCTTCACACCATATTCCCATAAAACCTTCTGCTCATCTAACAATGGCTGCAAGAAAATATCTATATCATTTAATGGCGACTTCGGACCATCAATAAGAAGGGTCATCAGAAAATAGCTCTGCTTCATTGCCAACCAAGGGGGCAGGTCATAAATAGTAATAATAACTGGCCATGTGCTGCGACTTGACTCAGACCCAATCTTGAACGGACTAAAACCGTCGCTCGCAAGACCAAGTCCGACATTCCGTATGTCTGAACTGAATGATGGATGCACTGAATCAAAGTGTTTCCATGCGATCGAATCCCTAGGGTGAATCATTTTTCCTTCTTCAGTAGGTGGAGCCAAACCATGCCACGTCATTAGCTCCGATGTCTTAGTGGACATGAACAACCGTTGCAACCTCGGAATCAGAGGAAAATGTCTAAGGATCTTCGCCGGCCATGCAATACTTGATCGTTTTCCTTTTTTTTTATGGACCATCTCGACTGACCACATCTTGGGAACACATCTAAATCTTTATATTCATTCCTGAATAGCAAGCAGTCGTTTGGACATGCATGAATTTTTTCATATTTCAATCCCAAGTCACTCATCATTTTCTTGGACTCATACCAACTGCATGGAAGCAAATTATCGGATGGCAGAGTGTCCTTCCATAAAATATTTGTTACTCCATCGATTCAAACACTTCAATTGGAATAAATGAACCATAAACGACAGTTTGGAGTGTTTATGACATCCTCCGTACAGTGGTTTTCTAGCCTCATTCAGTGGGTGTTCAAATTTGCGAAATTCTGGATCATCTAGTCTGTCATCCATATTGGCATCCTCTACATTTCGTATGAAAGCATCTCACAACATTGTTGCCATCTCTTCGCCGTGACCAGTTTCCACAGGAATGTCGATTTCACGACGTTCAGGCAGTTCCCCGTGATGTCTCCAGATTTCATACATTGGGACAAATCCATTCAGGACAATGTGGGCCCTTATGTTCTCGCAATCAAGAAACTTACTATTCTCACATTCCCAACATGGACAACGCATAACACCGTTTCCCTGCACCCCCAATTGCTGTTTTGCATAATCTATAAAAAAAAGACTCCTCCCACAAATTTTGGATTACACCGAGTTGGCTTGGACTTGTACTCATACATCCATTTCTTGTCGGTAAAATAGTCCATCTACGCGACAATTGTTCAAGACAGACTACACACAACAAAGAAATGAGTGTTTAGTACTTTTAGGGAGATAAACGTTTACCTAGAGAGAATGGGAGAGAGAGAGAGAGAGAGATTTAACTAGGGAGAAATCAAAGAGCCAGCGAAATAGAGAAAAGGAGAGAGAGAGAGAGAGAGAAAGAGGGAGAGAGAGAGGGAGGGAGAAAGAGAGAAAGATTAGAGAGGTGGAGGGAGAGAGAGATATCTAAAAGATAAATGTTAGTTTCTACGTACTAGCACAAAGCCTGCGAGATACACTGAAAATAAAAACTTCACAGGACTTAAAATTTACCCATATTTTTACTTTGTAAATATTTACGCTTTAATGGCACAATATTACCTTGTGACCTCATGTAGCTTGACTGAACTGCCTGACCATGTTCTTACAAACCCACCTATGTACACAACCTCTTCAAAACTCACAACCTTGCCATTGGAGCCTTTTCCTTCTGACGAACCCATATTATCTACCCCTAGCAACCTTCACAGTACTGTGTGAACCCTAACCCCGCTCCTAACATGTAAGTTCACCATCTTACTCTACAAATCAACCCACTACAAATATATACCCCATGCATATACACTCCATTCATGAAAACACATGTATTGGAATCAAGAATGTCTTTCATTCCTGCAGCCTGCTGTATTAATTGGCATCAAGTCCATTCATGGAGCCACATGTATTGGAATCAAGAAGGTCCATTCATGGAGCCACATGTATTGGAATCAACCGAGCTGATCCAGAACTGGCTTTTTCGCAAAAATAGAACATTCATTTGGAGATAATCTGGCTGATAAACTCTTACTGAACCACTTCTATTATGATGGGTCCATCATAATATTCTGCAAAGCAAGCTTCAAATATTTGGTACCCGTGTGGACTCATGAATCCTTGGGTCATCTGCCCAATAAATTTCCAGTGATGATTTGGTTTTGTGTAAATGCAATCTTTGATTACAAAATACATATATAATCTGTTTTGACTTATAAATTACAAAGGGGAACTAAAAAGAACGCAAGTCAGTACCAATTCCCAGACATAAAGGCATATAATTTTGATCACCAACTCACCCCATATATGCAAGCTGTAGCTTCTGCTGCTTCTCAATATGTAGAAAAACAAAACTGATCATGTCGTCACACATCCTTTCTGCAAGCAATGATGCGTCCAGAAAAGGGAGCCTTTCCGTTTGACAATCACAGTTAAACGACCCCTCCAGACTAAAAAGAACAACAAAACACTAACTTCTTTGTATGGGGACTGGCAGGATGGGATCTGGACGAAAAATATTATACGGCCGTTACAATATTGAGCAGACCCTCATGGCCAATTGACTAAGAGTCTTACCTCACTCCTGCTGCCAACAGCCCTTTCACATCCATCAATATAAATTAGTTAGGAAACTGGACAAGCTCCTGCTAACTGGCTATACCTCAATATTCAATCTTTTATATATTCTTATCAATATATACCCAACTTCCCCACAAGGTCATTGTATTGACCTCGTTTCCCATCTTAAACAAAACAACGGCCAAATAAAATATTTTGAATGGGAACTTAGGTCCAAAATAATTACCTGCAGCGAAGGTGAATAGCCTTCCGTCGTCCACGAGGAAGAGGGGCAGGGTGCGGTGCGACGTCGGGTGGGAGGCTAGAGCGCACAGAACGCCGCCAGAAATCGGCCTGATAGGCTTCGTACAAAGTGGGTTTTCGAACCCACACGCGTCATTGAAGATGGTCTTCGGCCGGAGGAGGGCGTGCGGCGCCGAGAAGAGTAAAACGGGAAATTTTCAGCCGGCGGAACGCCGCAGGAGAGGGAGATTTCCTTTTCGCGCGCTCTGGTTTCCTTCGACGGACTTCGACGGGTTTCGTCGAAGAAAACCGGGGCAGGGGAAGAAAACGCGCAGCGTTACGTGCGTCACGCATGTAACGCTGCACGGGAACTTAGGTCCCGATTCAAATCGGGACCTAAGTTCCCGAACGGGCTTCAACCAAATCCAGCCCAACAGCCGGATTTCCTAAGTTCCCGATTCAAAAGTAATTCCACCGACTAGTAAATTTCGACCGTCGACGGAATTAGACTCCGCCGACAAAACAAATTCGTTCCGTCGGCGGATCGTTGTTTTCTTGTAGTGTGAGACCCCTACTTCAGACAAGAGGTTGCAAATTGCTGATAATGTATAAGCAAGACAAGTATCATCGTTGCTCTGCATGGAGACAAATTTTAATCAAACCATCACATAAATAGTGAACATACATATATAAATGTTCGTATAAATGCACATGCTTGCAAACCTTCATGGAGAGGAAGAAGTCAAATACAGCAAACCGAGCGAGCGAAACATGCATTAAATAAAGAATGCAAAAAAAAGTAAGTAAGAAAGAAAAAATTAAAATAAATGAAAGATAGACAGAATGGATGAAATAAAGAAAGTCAGACTGAAGTTAGGAAAGAAGGAAAGAAAGTAAGAATGAATGATAGAAAGAAGAAAAGAATGAAAAAAAACACTGAATGAATGAAAGAAAGAAAGTAAGGAAGAATGAAAGAAAGAATAAAAGAATGAAGAAAACACTGAAAGAAAGAAAGAAAGAAACAAACAAACAAACAAATAAACAAAGTAAGAAAGAAAGAATGAAAGACAGAAAGAAGAGAGAGAGAGAGAGAGAGAGAGAGAGAGAGAGAGAGAGAGAGAGAGAGATAGAGAGAGATAGAGAGAGAGAGAATTAGAGAGAGATTCAAGAGAGAGAGAGAGAGAGGAAAAACTGAGAGAGTAAGAGAGAGAGATTGGAAATCGGAGAGAGATCACTTCAAAATCATTCAACACATCTAAATAAAACTTGCTCGAGAGCTCATACACTGAAATAAACACATCCGACAGCCCAATCAAGAGAGTAAAATATCTAAATTCGTAAGAGCATACATATATAAGCAAAGAAGAAAACATGCAGCGAATTATAAATCAATCCACAACATTGTATTCAAAAAACAAAACAGGGATAAATGTCTAAAATTAAAAAAATTATACCGAAGGAGAGGGAAACTTTACCTCTCTGTTACAAGCAGCAAAATTCACAACGACCTGCAGACACCAAGAAAGAAATCCGAATTAACAAACATTGAAAACAATGGACCAAGCCGAATGTTCAAATTAAAATAGGTTAAAAAGAAAAGCTTTGCTAAAATTTTAAGAAACTAAATTACCTGCGGTGAAGGGGAAGAGGATTCCGTCGACGGCGACGAGGTCGGAGGAATTCGACGCCAGGAAGTCGGCTGGAATGCAGAGGAAGCAGCCTTAAATCACCCCGAAAGTCTTCAAATGAACTGAGTTTTTGAACCCCAAGGTTTTGTGGTAGCTTGGTCTTCGGCCAGAGAAGAAAGTGTGCCAGGGAGAGAACGCCGGAGATGCTTCGACTGATGGTGGCCGGAAGCTGAACGCCGGAGGGAGGCGGTTCTCGCGCTAGGAAAGACTTTGAAAAATTTCATCGAAGTCATGCATGACCGCCGGCGGAATGGTCTTCCGCTGACGAAAAACTTTCCTTCCACCGGCGGTGACTATAATACTAGTAGTGATAGCCTTCAGTTTGAGTTTTTCTTTGTATTCCCTTATTATAGATTTTAGTTTGAGTTTTTTCTTCGAATTTCCTTATTGTAACCTTCAATTTGAATTTTGATTGAATATCCTTAATTTAGCCTTAAGTTAGAGTTTTTCTTCGAATTCCATTACTATAGGCTTCAGTTTGGGTCCTCTTTTTGGATTTCTTTATCCCTCAGTTTGAGTGTTTATTTGAATTGCCTTACTTAAGCCTTCAATTCTAGTTTTTCTTCAAATTCCCTTCCTATAGCCTTCCGTTGGAGTTTTTCTTCGAATTCCATTCCTATACTCTTCAATTAGAGATTTTTTATAATTCCCTCAATATAGCCTTCAATTTAATTTTTTATTTGGATTCCTTTACTAAAGCATTCAATTTCAGTTTTTGTACAAATACCCTTACAATGGCCTTTAATTTGGGTTTTTGTTCAACATTATATACTATAGCCATCAGTTTAATTTTTTCTTTTAAAATTTCACTACTGTAGCCTTCAATTGTAGTTTTTGTTTGAATTCCATTACTATAGCATTCACTTTAAATTTTTGTTCGAATTCCCCTTCTATATCCTTCGATTTGAGTTCTTTGTCGAATTCTCTTACTAATGTCTTTAGTTTATGTTTTAGTTCTAATTCCCTTACTATAGTCTTCGGTTTGAGTTTTTCTTTAAATTCCCTTACAATTGCTTTAAGTTTAGGAATTTGTTCGACTTTGCTCACTATATCCTTCAATTTAAATTTCTGTTCAAAATTCCTTTAATATAACCATCAATTTAACATTTTATTTGAATTCCCTTTATTATAACCTTCTGTTTGAGTTTTCAACGAATTCCCTCATTGTTGCCTTCAGTTCGAGTTTTTCGACGAATTCCATTACTCTAGCCTTCAGTTTGAGTTTTTGTTTGAATTCTTTTACTATAGCGTTTAGTTTGAGTTTTTTTTTTCAAATTCCCTTACTAGTTTTGGTTTCAATTTCGTCAATACAGCATTTGATTTTTTTAATCGCAATCCGCTTTTTTAGGCTGCAGTTTGAGCTTTTGTTCGAATTCCCCTACTGTAGCTTCAGATTGTGTTTTTGTTCAAATTTCCCTATTGTAGCCTTCAGATTGAGTTTTTGTTCAAAATTCCTTACTATAGCCATCAATTTGATTATTATTTCTAAGAATTCCCTTACTATGACAGACTTCAGTTTGAGTTTTTGTTCAAGTTGCTTTGCTATACCCTTTAGTTTGAGTTATTGTTCAAATTCCTATTCTATAGCCTTCAGTTTTTGTTTTTCTTCGAATTCCTTTGCTACAGCCATCAGTTTGGGTTTTTTGTTCGAAATACTTTACAATAGCCTTCAATATGAATTTTAGTTAGAAATTCTTTCCTATAGTCATTTGTTTGAGTTTTTGTTTGAATTCCCTTATTATACCCTTCAGTTAGAGTTTTTGTTCAAATTATCTTAATATAGCCTTTAGTTTGAGTTTTTGTTCGAACATCCTTAATGTAGCCTTTAGTTTGAATTTTTCTTTAAATTTCCTTCTTAAAGCCTTCAGCTTGAGTTTTTGTTTGAAATATCTTACAATAGCCTTCAGTTTGAGTTTTTTATTCTAAATTCCTTACTATAGCCATCAATTTGAGTTTTCCTTTGTTAATTATAGTCTTCAATTTGTATTTTTGTTCGAATTCCTATACTATAGCCTTCAGTTTGTGTTTTTCTCGTAATTCTCATACTATGGCCTTCTGTTTATGTTTTTCTTCCAATTCCTTTACTATAGCCTACAGTTTGAGTTTTTGTTCGAATTCCCTTACAATAGCCTTCAGTTTAAATTTTTCGTCGAATTCCCTTACTATTGTCTTTAGTTTGAATTTTTTTTCGAATTGCCTTACTATATCCATTAGTTTAAGCTTCTCTTCAAACTCCAGTACTAGAGCCTTCAATTTGATTTTTTCATCGAATTCCCTCACTATAGCCTTCCATTGGAGTTTTTACTCGAAATATCTTCCTATTCCATTTGAGTCTTTCGTCGAAATTCTTTACTATAGCCTTTAGATTTTTTTGTTCAAATTACATTTCTATTGCCTTCACTTTGATTTTTTCGGTGAATTCCCTAACTATAAACTACAGTATGAGTTTTTGTTCAAATTGTGTTACTATAGCCTTTCGTTTTTAGTTTTTCTTTGAATTCCCTTACTATGGCCTTCACTTGAGTTTTTCTTCAAAATTCCTTTCTATAGCTATCGGTTTGAGGTTTTCTTCGAATTCCCTATATTATAGTCATCAGTTTGTGTTTTTATTCGAATTCCTATACTATAGCCTTTAGTTTTCTTTTTACGTGTAATTCCCTTACATTGCCTTCAATTACCGTTTTTCTTCCAATTCCTTTATTGTTGACTTACGTTTGAGTTTTTTTTCCGAATTCCCATATTATAGCCTTCAGTTTGAATTTTTTTGTCGATTCCCTTAATTACTTTAGTCTTCATTTTAATTTTTTCTTCGAATTGTCTTAATATAGTCTTCATTTTAAGTTTTTTTTTTTTTTCAAATTCGCTAACTATAGCCTTTAATTTGAGTTTTTCATCAAATTCCCTTACTATAGACTTCCGTTGGAGTTTTTACTCGAATTCCCTTCCTATGGCCTTCAGTTTAATTTTTTCCCGTATTCCCTTACTATTGCCTTTTGTTTTTAAGTCTTTTGTTGGAAATCCTTACTATAGCCTTCAATTTGATTTTTTCATTGAATTCCCTAACTATAAACTTCATTTTGAGTTTTTGTTCGAATTGCCTTACTAAAACCTTCAATTTAAGTTTTTCTTCGAATCGCCTTACTAAAGCCTGAAGTTTAGGTTTTTTTTCAAATTCCCTTACTATAGCCGTCACTTAGAGTTTTTCTTCGAATTTCCTAACTATAGCGATCAGTTAGAGTTTTTCTTTGTATTACCTTTATTATAGTGTTCAGTTTGTGTTTTTATTCGAATTCCTATACTATAGCCTTTAGTTTGTGTTTTACGTGTATTTCGCTATTGTTGCCTTTAGTTTGAGTTTTTGTTACAATTCCTTTACTATAGCCTTCAGTTTGAGTTTTTGTTCGAATTCCCTTACTAGTCTTCAGTTTGAATTTTTCTTCGAATTGCGTTATTATATCCTTCAGTTTAAGTTTTTCTTAAAACTCCCTTACTATACCCTCCCTTACTATAGCCTTCCGTTTGGGATTTTACTTGAATTCCCTTCCCATACCCTTCAGTTTCTATTTTTTTTTCTATTTCCTTACTATTGTCTTCTATTTGAGTCTTTCATCAAAAATCCTTACTATAGCCTTAGGCTTGTTTTTTTGGTCAAATTACATTACTATAGCCTTCTGTTTGATTTTTTTGTCAAATTCTCTAACTGTAAACTTCAATTTGCGTTTTTGTTTGGTTTGCCTTACTATAGCCTTAAGTTTGTGTTTTTCTTCAAATTCCCTTACTATAGCCTTCACTTGGAGTTTTGCTTCAAAATTCCTTAATATAGCCATCAGTTTGTGTTTTTCTTTGAATTTCCTATACTATAGTCATCAGTTTGTGTTTTTGTTCGAATTCCTATACTATAGCCTTTTGTTTGAGTTTTACACGTAATTCCCTTACTATAGCCTTTAGTTTGAATTTTTATTCAAATTCCCTGTCTATAGCCTTTAGTTTGATTTTTTTTGTTCGAATTCCCTTATTATAGCCTTCAGTTTGAATTTTTCGTCGAATTCCCTTACTATAGTTTTTAGTTTAAATTTTTCTTCGAATTTTCTTACTATAGGCTCCAATTTAACTTTTCTTCAAATTCCCTTACACTAGCCTTTAATTTGAGTTTTCATTGAATTCCTTTACTATAGCCTTTAGTTTGAGCTTTTACTCGAATTCCCTTCCTATGGCCTTTAGTTTGTTTTTTCGTAGTCCCTTACTATATCCTTGTTTGAGTCTTTCATTAAAATTCTTTACTATAGCCTTTAGATTTGTTTTTTTTTTTCATCAAATTCCCTTACTACAGCCATCAATTTGATCTATTCGTAGAATTCCCTAACTCTAAACTTCAGTTTGAGTTTTTGTTCGAATTTTGTTGCTATTCCTTTAAGTGTGAGTTTTTATTCGAATTGCCTTCCTACAACCTTAAGTTTAAGTTTTTTCTTCAAATTGCCGTACTATAGCCTTGACTTAGAGTTTTTCTTTGAATTCCTTCATGCCTAGAATTTGAGTTTTTAATTCAAAATCTCATTCTATATCCTTCAGTTTGATTTTTACGAATTTGCTTACTTTGTCGAATTCTGTATTAGAGTCATTAGATTTTCGTTTTTCATTCAATTCCCTTACTATTGCCTTCAGCTTGATTTTTCGTCAAATTCACTCATAATAACCTTCTGTTTTAATTTTTCTTCGATTCCCTTAGTATTGCATTCAGTTTGAGTTTTTCTTCGATAATCCCTTATTGTTGCCTTCAATTTTAGTTTATCTCGAATTTCTTTAAAATAGGCTTCAGTTTGATTTTTCTTCGAATTCCCATATTCTACAATTAGAGTTTTGGTTTGAATTGCCTTTATATAGCCTTTGGTTTAAGTTTTTCTTCAAATTCCCTCATAGCCTTGCGTTTAAATTTTCACCAAATTCCCTTATTATAGCCTTCCGTTTGAAATTTTATTTAAATTCCATACCTATAACGTTTGGTTTGAATTTTTTTTTCAAATTCCCTTACTTTTTAGTTTAAGTTTATGTTTTGAATTCATTTACGAAAGCCTTCAGTTTCAGTTTTCGTTTGAATTCATTTACAAAAGGCTTCAGTTCCAGTTTGAATTCATTTACAAAAGGCTTCAGTTCCAGTTTGAATTCATTTACAAAAGGCTTCAGTTCCAGTTTGAATTCATTTACAAAAGGCTTCAGTTCCAGTTTTTGTTCGAATTCATTCTAATGTAGCCTTTAGTTTGAGTTTTTTTTTTCATTTTATGTTCGCTACTATTGCCATCAGTTTGAGTTTTTTTAATTCCCTTACTTTAGCCTTCAGTTTGAGTATTTGTTCGAATTTCATTACTACAGCCTTCAGATTGATTTGTTGTACAAATTCCCTTACCATGATCCTTTGTTTGAATTTTTAGAGCATTTCGCTTATTATAGCCTTCAGTTTGAGGTTTTGTTTGATTCCCTTATTATAGCCTTTAGTTTGAGGTTTTGTTTGATTCCCTTATTATAGCCTTCAGTTTGAGATTTATTTAAAATTCCATTTTTATTGTCTTCTGTTTGACTTTTTGTTCAAATTCCTTAACTATATCTATCAGTTTGAGATTTTGTTCGAAATTCCTTACTATAACCACCAGTTTCGGTTTTTGTCCGAATTTCCTTTATTATAGCCTTCAGCTTGGATATTTATACAAAATCCCTTACTGAGCTTTTCGCCAAATTCCTTAACTATAGCTTTTAGTTTGAGTTTTTTTTTTTGAATTCCCTTACTATAGACTTCATTTTGAGTTTTCGTATAAATTCCCTTACTATAGCCTTCAGTTTGTGTTTTTTGTCAAATTACCTTACTGCATCCTTCAAAATGAGTTTTACTTCGACTTGCCTTACTATAGCATTCAAGATTAGGGTATCATCAAATTCCTTTACAATAGCATTCACTGTAAGTTTTTCTTCAAATTCTCTTAAAATTGCCTTAAGATTGAGTTTTTATTCGATTTTTTTTCATGTAGCTTTCGATTTGATTTTTTTTCGAATTCCCATGATATAGATTCTTTCATCAAATTCTCTTACTATAGCATTCATTTATAATTTGTTTTGTATAATTCCCACACTATAACCATCCATTTGAGATTTTTTTACAAATTTTCTTACTATAGCCTTCTATTTTAATTTTCTTTGAATTCCCTTATTGTAGCTTTCAATTTGATTTTTCTTCGAATTCCCATGATATTGCCTTAAGTTTGAGTTTTTCTTCTAATTTCCTTCCTATAGCCTTTACTTGGAGTATTTGTTTGAATTCCCCTACTGTAGCATTCAATTTGAGCTTTTATTCAAATTCCATGACTGAAGCCTTAGTTAGAATTTTTTTTAATTCTCTTACTATTGCCTTCCCATCGAATTCCAATATTATAGCTTTCATTTTGAGTTTTTGTACGAATTCTTTTACAACAGCGTTCAGTGTGAGATTTTGTTTGAATTCCCTACCTATAGCCTTCATTTTGAGTTTTCGCTCGAAATTCCTTACAATAGCTATCATTTTGTTTTTTTTCTTTAAATTTCCTTATTATAGCCTTTAGTTTGAGTTTTTATTTGAATTCCCTTACTATAGCCTCTAATTTGAGTTTTTCATCGAATTTCCTCACTATAGCGTTCAGTTTGAGATTTTTATTCCAATTCTCTTACTATAGCCATAAGTTTGAGTTTTGGTTTAAATTCCCTTACTATACCCTTCAGTTTTAGTTTTTTTTCGAATTCCCTTTCTTTAGCATTCAAGTTGAGTTTTTGTTTGAAATTCCTTACTATAGCCATAATTTTTGAGTTTCGGTTTCCTTCAGTTTGTGTTTTTCAACAAATTTTGTTACCATAGCCTTCAGTTTGTGTTTTTTTTTCAAATTTCCATACTATAACCTTCAATTTGAGTATTTGTTCGAAATTACCTAATATATCCATCAGTATGTGTTTTTGTTTGAATTCCCTATATAAATGCCTTTTAGTTTGGTTTTTTATTCGCATCTTACTTTTGATTGAATTCGCATTCAGTTTGAGACTTTTGTCAAATTCCTTTTACTATAGACTTCAATTTAATTTTTCTTTCGCATTCCCTAGCTATTGCCTTTTTTGAGTTTTTTTTGAATTCCCTTTATATTGCCTACAGTTTTAGTTTTTATTCGAAATTCCTTACGATAGCCATCAGTTTGAGTTTTTGTCGAATTCCCTTCTTTTAGCCTTCAGTTTGGGTTTGTATTCGAATTCTTATACAATAACTTCAGTTTGAGTTTTTCGTTGATCTTCCCTTACTATAGCATTCAGTTTGAGTTTCTCTTCAAATTCCCATACTATATCTTTTAGTTAAGAGTTTTTGTTTGAATTCCCTTACTATTGCTTTAGTTTTGAATTTTGTTCGAATTCCCTTACAATAGCTTTCACTTTTTAGAGTATTTCTTTGAATTCCTTTATTATAATCTTCAGTTTGATTTTTTTCATAGACTTCCCTTATTGTAGCCTTCCGTTTGAGATTTTGTTAGAGTTCCCTTTCTATAGCATTCAATTTTAGTTTTTGTTCGAAAATCCTTACAATAGCCAAAAGTTTTAGGTTTTTGTTCAAATTCCCTTATTGTCGCCATCAATTTAAGCTTTTGCTCGAATTCTCTTACTATAGCCTTCAGTTTGAGTTTATCTTCAAATTTCCTTAGTATAGCTTTCATTTTAAGTTTCTGTTCGAATTCCGTTATTATAGCCTTAATCTTGAGTTTTTAATCAAATTCACTTACTATAGCCTTCGATTTGAGTTTTTGGTCGCATTCTCTTAGTATAGACTTTAGTTTTAGAATTTGTTCGAATTTCCTTACTACAGCCTTCAGTCTAATTTTTTTCTTCAAATTCTGTTACTATAGCCTTCAGTTTGAATTTTTGTTCGAATTCCTTTACTACAGCCTAAAGTTTGAAATTCCATACTATAGCCATCAATTTGAAATTTTGTTCGAATTCCCGTACAATAGCCTGAAGTTTGAGTTTTTTGCGAAATCCTATCCTATGGCCTTTAGTTTGAAGTTTTCTTGAATTCCCTTACTATAGCCTTCATTTTGAGGTTTTGTTCATATTTCCTTACTATAGCCTTTAGTTTCAGTTTTTTGTTGAATTTCCTTACTAGAGCGTCCAATTTAAGTTTTTTTGGAATTGTCTTACTATAGCCAAGTTCGAGTTTCTTTTTTCGGGTTTACAAGCATTATGGTTCATTAGATGGCTTTATAGTAGGTTTTGCTAGGTTTGGGTTATATTTCTAATTATTAGTTAATTAGTATATATTGTAAGTCCATGTAGGAATAGACTACTATGCACTATTGTATCTTTTGGTTATTATAATAAGAGGTATCCCCTTGGACCGATTAGGCTAGAATAATAAAATTAAACCCTAATCTCCTGTTGTAGCCTTCAATTTCAGTCTTTTGTCCAATTCATTTATTACAACCTTCAATTAAATTTTGTTTTGTCGAATTCCCTTACTATACCCTTCAATTTGAATTTTTGTTTGAATTCCCTTAGTATAGCCTTCAGTTTGAGTTTTTGTTCGAATTTTATTATTATTGCCTTCGGTTTGACTTTTTGTTCGAATTGCCTTAGTAATTTTTCTTTAAATTCCCTTATAATAGTCTTCTATTTGAAATTTTCATGGAATTCCCTTAATGTGGCCTTAAATTTGAGTTTTTATTCGAATTCCTATATTATAGCTTCAGTTCGAGTTTTTTTTCCAATTCCATTACTATTGCCTTCAGTTTAAGTTTTCTTCGATTTCGTTTATCCCTCAATTTGAGTTTTTCTTTGAATTCCATTATTATAGCTTTGACTTTGAGTTTTTGTTCGAGTTCTCATTCTATATCATCTATTTGATTTTTGGTTCCAATTCCCTTACTATAGCATTCAAATTTACTTTTTGTTTGAAATCTGTTATTATAGCCTTGCGTTGAAACCTGTAAATAGTTTCTTTCTTCTGCTTCTATTCCTGCATGTGAGACTCGTGGATTTCACATCTAGCAATTTCCCCGTGTGCCTTCTCTATATAACACTCACGCACACACAGACACACTCACGCACACACAGACACACTCACGCACACACAGACACACACACGCACATACGAATCATATGTATATATTTGTTCACGGCTACTTTTCCTTTCTCTCTTGTGAGAGAAATGTAACGAATGGCGTAAGAATAGATCTATTATAATAATATGTTTAAGAGATCTGGTGATCCAGATGATATGTTTATCCCATATAAGTCCGGGTCATGATGGTACCTAGAGTAGCATTATTTAGGCTCGATTGTGCTAAGTACTTCTGCATAGGTTCGTTCGTTTAAACATTTTAGTACGTAGGTCCTAAAACAGATTACAGATAAACTGATCACTAAACACCATATAGTGACCAGACCTCCTCATTGTGACCTCTAGGTCCCCCGCCGCAGCCACCGTGGCCACCATGTCCGAAAGCAATCACAGAGGCATGGATCAGGTGTGCCGGGAGAGCCTCCTCCCTCGTTGCCGCCAGATGTGTCGTCGGTAGAGCCTCCTCCACCTTGATCCGTAATACCTTCTTGACCCCATGGATGCTTGAAGTCTGAATTACCACCGATAGTCCCTTCGGTTTCGCCAGTTCCAGTACTACTACTGAACCCTTGTTGACCCCACGGATGAGAGAAGTCGGGTCCAGTACCACTACCGGTGCCCCCTCCCGTCGCCGCCTCTCCACCGGAGCCGGGAACAGCACCTTGTTGACCCGAAGGATGACTGAAATCCATGTCGATGAAATAATTACCTGGCGCGCGAGTCACTACCTACGTTGATCCTCTCTCTTCTCCCCAGAGCCCTGCACGTACGTCTCCGTCTTCTACCCCTGGCTTTATATAATATAGTTCGTATGCTCATAATCATCTCTCATCGCCAAGAATATATCTGCTATCTAATCTAAGGAAAAGGAAAGAAAAAAAAAACGTTCAAAACGTTGCACATGTACGTCGATCGGCGTCGAAGGCCGACCATATTAATGTCTTGATTGGGATCGCGCGATGTAACTCCGGCCAGCACACATGAGACTCGTGGGTTTCTTCTACGCACATCTTATAAAACGACATATTAAGCTCCGGTGAAAGAAAAGCCTTCCTTTGTACGTAAGTACGTACGTTTCGATCGAGGAAGACGATCGATCGATCGACGACGAGCTCATCTTTTTCGATCGGATAAGCTTCCCTGGTTTTGGTCCTTTGAAATCTTGCATATATGTGCAGGCCCCAGTGCCGACGGTGATGCTGCTGTGCTATCGTTCCCGAATTTACTATTTTGTCGTCGTCTAGTTCAATTAGTTGAGCCCCAGTAAAAGAGGATATGGATCAGATTTGATCAGTACTACTTCAAGCGTCCACACTGATAAGTGAGTACCAGAATAATCACAAACCCGGCCATGTAATTTTTTATACTCACCCATTTACTCTTCAGACTAATTAACTCATACATATCGAGCATACGATCCAACGGCAATTAATCTTTTATTAACTCGTATGCTCTCTTATTAATTTCTTAACCCTTATTCTAGTAGGTTAAACCTAATTAAGCTCGCTGGGAATGTGTAAGAGATCGAGATTCGAGGCGACCTCGACTTGTAGATTAGACAACATGCACCATTGAATCAACATATTAGAAATCTAATACTCGTTATGTAAAGAGAAAATATATACTTGTTTTTTCCTTGTTTTTAGTCAAATTATGTAGATATTTTGAGGCGTTTTATTGAATACTTTTAAGGATTTTAGTATGGTATCACAAGGCAACTCATCGTGCCAGAAGTAAACTAACCTTAATTTCTTCAACTCGTGTGAAAGTTCTGTACACAACAAAATATTGGCAGGTTTTAGGAGCAATTGTACTTTCAGTACTTCATTTAGCTGGTTTGTATTATAGAATAAGTGTTAGAGATTACTTGCACATACAAACTTAAGCTAGTCAAATTTCATTTAGCTGGTTTGTATTATAGGATACAGTTTCCATAACTTTAGCTAGTTAAATTTCAGGTAGACCTCAAACCCAACTTAACATAGTGTCGGGCGGGCACTTTCGTGAGCCTCCATCCATGATATGTATGTGTGGATCCCAAAAGAAATCTCAACTTACAGTGACATAGCCCATGACAAGGATCCATAAAGAATTGTAATTAATATTTTTAATATTTAAAAGATATGATTATTCAAGAATTTATTAGGATTTATATATGAAAATGATATCAGTACTTCCTATTTTACTTCGAGGTTTTACATCGTGACATGGTTGTATAGTTGGTGGTAAAGGTAAGAAAAAATCTTGGGTTTAGTGTTTACCCACAGAATAGATAAATAATATCTTCGAGTTTATCTTTCACTATAATGTGGACGCCACGTCAAGATGTAAAGTCTTAGAAGTAAAAAGCAACAGTACTTATATCACCGCTTTTTATATATTACTATATAGGGTGGTGATATGTGTACTACCAAATTTTACTGTGAGGGTTTACAGCGTGATGTGACATCCTCTTTGGTAGTCCAAGTAAGAGATAAAGTGGGAACTATCTTCCTATTTTATAGAAAAGCCTAAACCCTAGACCTTATCTGGACGGCCAACTAAGCTGCCACGAGAACAACCACATTAGGATGTAAAAACCCACACCAAATATGGCAGTACTAAAATCATTTTTCAATTATATAAAGAAAAAAAGAAATTTTAAAGTGGCTCAAATATGTACAACCTTTTATTAAAAAAAAAAAAGAGAAACAACACCTATAGAGAGACTTATTTGTAGGCAACCTACAAAATAATTGCCCAATAATATAAATATACAAGAAATTATCAAGTATGCGATAAAACTGAGTAAACTAAAAAGAGAGAGAAATTTAAAGTCCAAGATGCGGAAATCAATGGCTAATCCCGTTGACAAAGTAATAAATGAATTGTGCGCATATTTCAAGGAATTGTGTTCTAGGGTGGTTGATGTGAGAAAGATAGAGGACACATAGTCAGCTATTCCATACATCCTGTGTAAACTAGAGAGGTTCTTCCGACCAGCGTTCTTTGACATTATGATTCATGTGACACTACACTTGGCATCGGAGGTAAGATTGGCAGGACTGGTTCATTACAGATGGATGTACCCAATTGAACACAACTTGCTTACATTGAAGAATAACATTCGTAATAAGAATCGGCCGAAGGGCTTTATTTCAGAAGCGTACTTAATGGAAGAAGAAACAACTTCTTGCGCACATTATATTGATGGGATGGAATAAAAAATTACAAGGCCAGTAAGATACAAGGATGGACCGTTGGGGGCAGCTCGTCCATATATGCTAACCACTGAAGAGGAGTATTAGCTACATCGTTTAATATTGTTCAATACTCCAGAGACTCAACCTTACTTGTTGAAAGTATAATCAATTGTTTTTTTGCAAATGTCTCATTTATAAATTGAATTTCCTCTTCATTATTGTATTTGGGTTATTTGAAGGGAACATAAACACTACTTAAGAGGTTTACACCCCCAGTGGACTAAGAATTGAATACAAACAGAGTAACACAACCAATTTGTACAGTGGTTTAGAAAACGAGTAAGATTTTTACCCTAAATATAGGAGTGACGATATTACATTTGTATCAAATGTCCCTCCTTTGTCGACCTTGTGGATAATTGTATTGCGTAGGTAACCGATATGTCGACTGATGAGGACACAGAGGATTTAAAGTACCTTGCCCGTGGTCCATATCGCGACAATATGTCGTAACAAAGTTATTTTGGCAATGGTTACAAGTTTGACACGGGGGGTATTGACCTGAACATACAAAATAGTGGCATTGCAACAGTGAGGGTAGGGGATGAGATATGTTATGTTGTTTTGCAACTGGTTATAGAAGTTTACATTGGAACAAGGACACCTGTGCAACTATTCAAGTGCAAAATGTACGATATGAAAAAGGGCACATGTTGCTTCATTGACGGGCTAGACTTCACGTTGGTAAACACAACGAAACAAGCATATGAAGATGAACCTTTCATCTATCCAAGTCAAAGACAACAGGTATTTTATTCAAAAGACCCGATTGAGCCATGTTGGAGTGTTGTTTGTCGTTTGAGACCAAGAGACACCTACGACATCCCCTTAGGTGATGACAGTATAAGGGAACAAGAAGATGACGCATTCCTATTAGCACAAAATGCAAGAGTTGGAGATGCAACAAACATCAATTATGAAGATGATGTTATATGGGTGCGTCGTGCCCTTGGTCAAGGATTAAGGGTCAATAGTGACAACTTGGATGTAACATGAAGTATTTTGAATCGATACAAGTTTGTAAATGCATCCGCTGCATATAATAATAGTTAATTACAATTATTCTCTTCTAACTTAATGTCCTTAATTCCTTTATTTTGTATGATAATTATGCCACCGAAGGGGGACATTGCGTCACTTAGGCACAAACGCACCCAAGCGACGACGTCGGCCCGGGCTCCAATAGCCCCCTCTCCATCGGGGTTGACTCCTGCAGCCCATTCGACATCGGCCCCGGCTCTTGCAGCCCCTTCGACATCGGCCCCGGCTCCTGCAGCCTGCCCTCCCTCAAAGCTTCCGTTTTCATCAGAGCTTCCGTCTTCATCAGAGCTTCCGTGTGTTGGTACTAGCATATTCATTAACTTTATTTCCCAATTAGTTTGTATAATTATACTTTATTTAATTTGTGTTTAATTCAATTTTAGAATAATCAATGCACAAGTTTAGGGAGTTGTTCCCAAGTTATCAATCTCATGATAGTGATGATTCAGGTACAATTAGATTGATACTGCTTCATAAAATGTCTTTTTAATGTTGACTAAGTGTGCATTTGATGTAGGGCCAGTCCCAATGGAGGACATGGAGACCCAACCGCCAGATTGGACTGTTGATGGCATTGAGGCTTCGCAGCCACAGGAACAACGTGTGAAGCGTAAGGTGAGAGCAACATCATTCATGCATGAGAAAGAGGCAACGATCATAATCAAGGATGGAAATATGGTCTCATCTGCACAGCATGACCTGTCCTTTCTAGTTGGAACACAAATTCGGGGTCAATTGCATTTCCCACTACATCTGCAGTGGCGTGAGCTCGGCCCGAATGAATACAAAGATTGGTTCACATAAATCAATGTAAGACCAACAACTAGCTATTTGTTTTTGTAATAGTCGTAAGTACTAACCAAATGGATTTTTTCCTTGCAGGTAAAATACAAGTTTGTTAATGAGAAGGATTAGCCCGTGACTGCAGCCATTGCAATGAAAGCTCTACAGCCAGTTGTGCTAAAAATAATACGAGACAACCGTACCTTCTATAAGAAGCAGCACTATGATGGAAAGACCCCAGAGCAGCTAGCAGACTGTCCCATTGAAGGTATGGCTCCTAAAACGCGGACACTGCTAGTTAAATACTGGGATGGGGTAAGGGAGTCCGGCCGTGATGTGAAGAACAAGGCGAACAGAGTCTTTGAAGATGACTCACACGAGAGTGTCTGAAGATGACTCACACGAGAGTGTCTGAAGATGACTCACACGCTTGGGTGTAAGTCTCTTGCCCGTTTTTTAGAAGAAGAGGTATGTATTGAGTTGATTTTATCTGTTTTATCAATACTTCAATTTTTAAACATTGCACAATACTTATTCTAGGAGATTAAATTATATGCAGCGACAAACAGAAGGTCCAAACTTCGTGTTTTTTTAGATCTTTCCTCAAGGTGCACAAGAGGAAAGATGGGACATATCCCGATTAGGAGACAAGTGCATGATTTAATTAGCTTTTGTTTGTTATGCAGGAGGAGCTTGTCCGGGCCGCAACTGAGCTATAGGTCCACAACTCGACAAACCCCGCGGATTTGACACCTATCATAGATAAGGTGTTTGGGCATCATCACGGGGGTTATGAGAGAGGACTTGGGACAGGTGCGCCACCTCATAGGGGTGTGGTTACGAGAGCACCAGAGTACTTAGCTCTAGAGGAACAACTGCAAAAGGAAAGATAAGACAAGGAATTAATGAATGAACAGATGCAGTTGATGTAGTCTCAGTTGCAGGAACTAAACCAGTGAGCCTCTCTCTAGTCGCCTACAGGTAAGTATTACTTTAAATACATAATTAACTACGAATTTTATATATTTCATTACACTTATCATAAACTTATGTTCATTTGCAGGGCCTTCTAACCAACAGGGCAGCAATCAGTCGCAAAACTGATTGCTCTGATTGTATTTTTTTTTTATTTCAACGGGCAATTGAAATGTATTGTATAATTTTTTGTAATGTAATGGTCTAATTGTAATGTAAATATTTTGAAATGCATTGATTATTTTTTTTTTTGTTATATAATGGTCTGATTGTATGACAGGTAGCAGGTATCAGATAACACAAACAAAAAGAAATTTGTCAAAAAAATTCTTTTTTTTAAAAATACTCCGCAGGCGGTTGAACCCCTCGCCGGAATTGACTGTTATAACGGTCAATTCCGGCGACGGGTCAAACATTCGTTGTAGGAAAAGTGTTCTGCCGAAGAATTCTATCCGTCGGCGGAGGGGACTCGGCCGATGAAAGTTATTCATCGGCGGACGGGGCTCCGCCGATGAAAGTTATTCTTCGGCAGAGGGGGCTCCGCCGACGAAATTTATTCATTGGCGGAGAGTGATTCCGTCAACGAATTCTGTTCATCGGAGGAATGATTC
Organism: Aristolochia contorta; assembly: GCA_022405105.1. NCBI lineage: Eukaryota > Viridiplantae > Streptophyta > Magnoliopsida > Piperales > Aristolochiaceae > Aristolochia > Aristolochia contorta. Next base: position 26,936,839 of record CM039665.1, on the reverse strand, counting down.
TTCGCCCACAGAAGGCCATTCCTTCGACGAAATCGGGACTCTCCCGCCGGCGGAATCTGAAATCTCTGTCGGCAGATGATTTCGACAGCGGAACCATTCCACCAACGCCTTCACCGCCGTCAACGACTCAGCTTCCGCCTGCGTGTTTGAGCTTCTCCACTGGTACGACCGTATTTCTAGTGCTGCTATGGAGCTAATTAGTACATTCACTCTTTACAAAATGATAGCCACTTCGATTTCATCCTGGATTTGGATTGAATTGGGGTAATTGTATGGGAACCCAAATGGAACCAAACTTGTAATATTGTGTTAAATTGAACCATTAATGTGTGGTCCATTGTTAACGGCATAATGAATTTATTTTAAATTGAAAAGTTTATTCAATATAACCTTATATAATACTGGTCATCCATGAATAAATTACTAACCTACTAGTGAAAGATAAGACATATGATTTGATAGTAGTACTAATTTCTTTTGTCATTATAAACCCTGCCTTAGCCGGCCTTTCGGACTCGGCTGACTTGGATCAGAAATCTTCTTGAAAGGTTACAACATGCCGACCATATTGGGCTTTCCTGGTTCCTAATGGGTCGTCGCTTCACGGAGAGTGTGTAGGGGGGAGAAGAAAGGAAGAGAAGAAGAATAGAACAATTGAAGAGAGAGGAGAAGACAAGAAGACAAGAAGAGGATAATTGAATCAATTCATTAGAATCCCACAACAAAATAATTCACCAATTAGTGAAGTAACCTAATTGTCATGCCACTAAGATCGTGTAGTATTCAAGTCCAACTATAGACTCTTTGATGTAACTCTGTTTTTTTAAGGATTTTGTTGTCTTTAAACTTACGCTGCACAAGATATATTACACAAAAGAATATGAAATTATAATAAAGGTTTTATTTGTAAGTCGTCGTCACATCTGCCTTAACATTAGAAATTAATATCAAAGCTGTTCTCTCTCATATAATGTAGCCTATAATACTGAATATGCCATAACATTTGTTTATTTGTAGGCCAAACAAACACAAGTTTTCTAAAAGCAAAATAAGGAACACAAACGGTTTTGGTAAGCTGGCTGACAGAGTATGGCACAAGACCTGGAAGCTCTCAACAATGGCCACGGCGGCCCCAGCCGTGACCAGGGGGGCTAGGGGGACTATCCGGGCCGGAATCCGATCCGGGAGATCCGCAGCCTCCCCGGCGGGGAGGGCTCGGGGACCTGCCGGGACCGGGACCCCACCCACGGCCTCCCCGCCCCGGAGGGCTCGGCGGACCCCGTCCGGGAGACCCACAGCCTCCCCGCCGGGGAGGGCTCGGTGACCTGCCAGGACCGGGACCCCACCCACAGCCACGTCCCGGAGGGCTCGGCGGACCCCGACCGGGAGACCCGCAGCCCGGCGGGCTGGGTGAACTGTCGGGACCTGAATCGTAGTCGTCACAGTGAGGACCACCGGGTTTCCAGTGTCCCGGACCTGGTCGGCCAGGGCGACCGGGTCGGCCTGGTCCGTCTGGTTTCCACTGCCCTGGTCCACCTGGTCCGTCGGGTTTCCACTGCCCTGGTCCACCTGGTCCGTCGGGTTTCCACTGCCCTGGTCCACCTGATCCGTCGGGTTTCCACTGCCCTGGTCCACCTGATCCGTCGGGTTTCCACTGTCCTGGTCCACCTGATCCGTCGGGTTTCCACTGTCCTGGTCCACCTGGTCCACCTGGACCAGCTGGTCCACCTTGATGACCCGGTCCGCTGGGCCCGGTGGTTGAGCCACCAGAACCAGGAATTCCTTGTTGGTTCCAAGGATGAGTGAAATCAGACCCGGGACCACCGGAAGAGGCTCCACCAGTCGGAGCGCCACCGCCACCTTGCCCTCCGCCGCCGACGTCAGTGATGCCTTGCTGACCCCAAGGATGAGTAAAATCGGACCCACCACCGGTGCTGCCTCCGGTTGTTGCTCCACCGCCACCTTGCCCGGTTCCGGCAGAACCTGGAACTCCTTGTTGACCCCAAGGATGAGTAAAGTCGGACCCGCCAGGGGTGATGCCTCCGGCTGCTGCTCCACCGCCACCTTGCCCCGTTCCGGCAGAGCCTGGAACGCCTTGCTGACCCCAAGGATGAGTGAAATCCATTTTGATTATATAATCCCGGGGGTTCTTATCTCAACATCGCTACCCCTCACCTCTTTATATACTCCGTCCTCGCTCTGCAAATCATGGCGGAGATAGAATTTTCGGGGGCATGTGAGGAAGGGATCGGTTTGGGAAGCTTGTCAGGGGTCCCAGCCCCGTTCGCTCTTATCCACCTCAATTATTGTTCTCTTCGATTCGTATTTCTTCGATCCGTATTTCTAAAATCGTGTTTCACACATGCATGGGAAAAGGAAAAGGATAAACAACACTTTCATTGCATGGGTCGGTGACCCGGCATATATAGATGCATGTTGTCGGTAGTGCTACGTGTCGTTTCTTCTTTAAGTTGTGTTGAAGCGCGTAAAAGAGTACTTTCTGCAGCTCGACTCCTGCACGTGAGACTCGTGGGTTTTACCTCTCGCAGTTTTCCCGGTTCATACCTTTTTAATTCCTTCTCTCTCACTTGCATACGTGGGTTTATTCCTGTTTATTTAATAATATAACAATAAGGTGAGTGGCCCACTTAAAAGAAAATAATATATTCCAACAATAGTCAGCAAGACATGTAGCAGCCCGAAACCTTACTATCGTGGAGACAAAAGGACCCGACGATCGAATACAGATCAGTGAACCAGCCCGATCGAAAAGTGGATTAATTCATAGGATAATTAACTAAAATACAGTATATAATAAATATGCTAATATATCTTCTCCTGGATAGGCGGAGCCTCACGTTCATGCGCCTGTCTTTATGGTTTTGAGGTAATCGGAGGTGAGGTCCCCGGCTGTTTTCACAATCATAATATTGGCGAGCCTCATGTTCTCTGCCGACGTCGGGGAGCTAGCATTCAGTTCGTATCTAATACTATTCTTCACCACCGTCGAGTTTGGACCGTTTTCCACGATCTGAGACCTTATGCGGTAGAAGGTGAAGTCCCTTACCCGAACTCCTCCCTCGATAACGTCCAGTTCCTTCACCCGTTCCTTCTGGTCCAGCGTTACGAGCCTCTCTTTGTAGTTTGGAAGACGACCTGATCATCAAACAGAGACCATGACGATCAATCCGCGGAACGACTATATTAGTTTGATCATATATAAGAGAATGATTAATATTGAAGCAGAGAAGTACTAGTAAGATATTAATTACCCACCTGGTTGAAGGGTGACGGAGAATATGGTTCCAACTGAGCCGTCTCCTTGCCACTGGACATCAGGGACCGCTTTTCTGAACAGTTCGGGGAGCTTCAGTGTGCTGTAGACATTCCAAACGTCGGCGGCGGGGAAGGGTACCTCCTGGTCGAACGACTGCTCGCCGGCGAGCTTCCTCGGGTGAGACTTTTTATTCACCAAGTAATTCGCGACGGCCTTCCCGACGGCGTCCATTTGCATGAGCGCCACCATCTCCACGGCGTTATCCGGCGCTTTCTCGTCGTCGATCTCGAACAGGACGGTGCTCCTGAACAGGCTGGAGTACTTCTCCGGATCCGCGGAACCCTGGTCGAGGACCTCGAACCGGGTGCGGCAGGAGGTGTAGCCGTAGTCGAGAACCCCGCCTTGGATCACGTCGACGTCCTTGACCCGGTTCGCATGGTCCAGCGACGAGATCCTCTCTCTGAACCCCTTAAATGGCCATCCGGCAACGTACAGGAAAATCAGTACGGTGCCCACGGAGCCGTCGCCCATCACCGTGAGATTACGGTGCACCCCTGGCATGTTGTTGACGAGTTGCGGCAGCTGGAGCGAGCCCACGACGTCCCATACATCGGGTGGAGGGAAGGGGACGACGTATTCGTGCACTCGCTGGCCTTTCATCGTCTTCTTCCTAGATGTTATTAATCAGTACTAGATCTCTTTAGTTTCAGTACTGTCCTGAGATGTTTCTGATCGTCGTCCTCTCTTTATAGGGTTAATGGAAGCAGTACAACTCTTACTAGATCTTCTTCAACGTTTTGGATGTCATTTTTCTATCGGCTAGAGCTTTAACCAGAGAAAAGTCGATTAGTGTATTGATATTAAAATACTGCTGACTCGCATAATATCTTCTACGACAGCTTCTAGACATTCTTTAAAACTCTGAGTCTTCAGACCAATATACTAGATTCACAATCTCGTGATACAATATCTTTGAATTGTCATCGTGTAAACATATTACTTCACCATATTTTCCAAATCACGATGGAATTTGTTTGAATTTCTATAGCTTTGCCACACTTTTCTCCATCAAATAGTTGAAGCTGACATACAATATTATTCGTCGGACCTGGTCTCAGTTATTTAAAGAAAGCTGTTTGTTCTCTCACTTTCATGACTTTTATATATGGGTTTAGGACAGCGCGCAGTACAACTTTTACCATTTCTCCGCCGTTCTAATTCAAATCACGTAGTCAGAAAGAAGAGGCTAACACTAGTAGCCGCATTACGTAGCCCTGTCAAACTCTCGATTTAAGTGGTCAAAATTATCGAGATATTTTTTTATAGTTTTTACTCGTCTTAAGACCGTTCAGGTTTTGACATAATTATATACGATTCCGAAGTCTCATACAGTATCTACGAATTTGATCGTTCAAGGATCGTTTTTACACCTTATCCTTCCATGCATGTATATCAAATTGTTGATCTGTTTGAATTTTTATACCTTTCTCACATTCTTTGCCAATCTCGACATAAATGAAGTTGTCACGGGAGAGTCCTGTTCCTGGTCATTAGATAGTCATACCAACTTTGTACATAAATAAAATAGAAAGGCCTCCGTATATTTATTATATTACCTTCATGTTGAAGAGAACTACGATATAGTAAGCTTTTTCTTCTTTAACTATCTCTCTCTCTCTCTCTCTCTCTCTCTCTCTCTCTCTCTCTCTCTCTCTCTCTCTCTCTCTCTCTCTCTCTCTCTCTCTCTCTCTCTCTCTCTCTCTCTCTCTCTCTCTCTCTCTCTCTCTCTCTCTCTCTCTCTCTCTCTCTCTCTCTCTCTCTCTCTCTCTCTCTCTCTCTCTCTCTCTCTCTCTCTCTCTCTCTCTCTCTCTCTCT